>JAYMGJ010000707.1:0-22568 GCA_037178675.1 Scleroderma bovista
ATGCACCTAGTGCTACCACCGGAGCCTCACCATTCTTCGCCAATAAAGGTTATCATCCCAACATCTCCGTCTACCCAGAACGCGATATGACCTCTGCACGGGCTCGTGATTACGCGGTCAACCTCGAGTCGCTGCATCAATATCTTCGAGAAGAAATGGCCAACGCACAACTTCGCTACCAAGGTCCGGCTGATGCCAAACGTACTCCGGCACCGGACTTCAAAGTAGGCGACCAAGTATACGTCAAAGCCAAATACTTCCGGTCTACTCGACCATCTAAAAAGCTATCAGAGAAGAACCTGGGGCCCTACTCTATCATCGCGCAAGTAGGCTCCCTCTCTTTTACGCTCCGTCTTCCAGATTCCATGCGCGCCGTTCATCCCGTCTTCCATGTCTCCCAACTCGAACCAGCCATACCCAACACCATACCGGACTGGATACAGCCTCCTCCGCCACCGGTCGAAGTTGATGGTGAACTGGAGTTCGAGATCTCTGAGATCCTCGACTCCAAGGTTGACCGTTGACGAAAATCGTGCAAGCTTTTGTACTTGGTACGTTGGTCCGGTTACGAAGGAACTGACGAAGAAACGTCATGGCTTCTCGCCACTGAACTTGGCAACGCTACGGAACTCTTAGAAGATTACCATGTCCGGTATCCGGACAAACCCAGACCACTTGCGTCCATGTAGTATTACTCTCGCCTCCGTTCTCTTATCTGTTTCTCTTGTCTGTTTTTCCCTGTCTGTTTCACTCTGTCTCTGTAATATCACTCACTCTCAAATCCAGCCACTTTTCTCTATAAACAAAAAAAGTAAAACTAAATTACATTTTCTATTTACAAGGAGTCCGGACTGGACCACCTACTCTGGCACACCGCTGCCAGGGTTCTCCTGCTCCTCATGGAGCCCCTGGACTTCTTGTTCGATCTCCTCCGGGTCGACCTCCGCCTCGCTGTCCTCCTCGTCCTCGTCCTCATCCCAGGGTGCTGTAAAGAAACGACACTCCTCGAGAAAAGTCTCGAGGCCGGCCGTCAGCCGCTCGTTTCCCCTCGCCACCGAGCGAGTGGCGTCTGCGACCCGGCGCATCTGCCCGGTCATCTCCTCGACGGCCCCGGTCAACCGGTCCAGTCGTTCCAGGAACGGCCCAGGGTCAAACCCGGACCGTTTCCCAGACGGCCCCGGTACTTCGACGATGTCATCGTCGTCGGCAACCTTCGCCGCCGTCTTCTTCTTCTTGCGCTTCTTGCCTCCTCGCGGTGACGTCGCCACCTCCTTCTCCTTCGCTTTGCCCTTCCCCTTATCCCCTACCGGACCCAGACCACCCACCTCCGGCCACTCACACCGCTCCTTGAGCCCTGCGCATTTCATGCACGCGCGCTGCTTGGGTTTTTCCGGGTCTCGTTCGCACTTGGCCTTGTGCTTCGCACAGCGAATGCACCTGCCAAAAAATTAATAAAGTAACAAGGGAATAAAATTAAAAAGAAAAAAAATACTTACTGGACATTGTCGCTCCGGTCTCCACTCGGACCCGCCTCCGGCTCTTCCCTCGCTCTCTTCTTCGACGCCTCCTGCGCCATCGCTCTCTGCCTCGCTGCAACCTCTGCAGCCCTCCACTGCACCTCCACCCTGTCCTTCTCCGCCTGCTCTCTCGCTTTCTGCTCCGCCTCCGCCTTGGCACGCTCTGCCTCCTCGCGAGCCCTTGCCTCCGCCTCTTCGCGCGCTCGCCTCTCCGCCTCCTCCCTACGTTGCCTCTCCTCCCTCTTCACTTGCTTGCGACGACGGCGCTCCTTCGCTTTGGCGTCGAGAACTTCGGATTCGTCCTCGCTACCGGACTGTAATTCCGGTGTTGAGGCCTTCGTCCAATCCCTGGACTCAGTGGCAACAGGGGCGACGGGGCTGGTGGACTTAGCAGTGGCCGACATGTTAGGATCACGGGAAGAAAACTGGGGGTAACAAGCAAAACCGGTTTGATCTTTATAGATCCAAATTTCGTACTCAGACAATCACTCCGGACTCCGCATTGTTCTAGGCAACCACACGACAGCCTCATTGGGGCCTCATGGGTTCGGCCCCTAAAAGGGGGATACTGTTACGACCATGCCCAACTCCGGGTCTTATCCGGTCACTCCGGTCACATCGCAGCTCCACAGCTCAACTCCGGTCGCTCAACACTTACTCCGGTCACGCTCGCGCAGATATGCCTCCGTTAAGTACGACCCTTGGTCTATACTCCATTCGCTCTTACTACACCTCGCCGTCCACCCTGCCTTGACGTGAGTTCTCCATGAACTCGATATATCCTATACCTTGTAGCTTTTTCACCGGACCTGATTTATTTTACCCGGTCCTGACTTTATTTTCACCGGACCTGACCTAGTCCTAACTCCGGTCGTCCCTTGTCTGCTATTAGGTTGTTTACTTGTCACCGTATGTACTCGACCCTAGTTTCTACTTAGTATAAGTACCCTCTAGTTTACCTTGTATACCTCAGTCTGAAATCATCTAAGTTACTACTCCTGTCCCCTTGTCTGTCTCTGTCTCCATCTCCACCTGACCGGAACCTACGCAAGGGATCAACGCTCGTTGTCCTTGTTGTTGAATCCAATCGGTTGCAACTCCGGCCTGGGCTAACCTCTGCCCAAACCTCTGACCTCTGCCCTCGTCTGTTTTCATCTGGACTTGACCGGACTTCCTACCGGAGTAGACCCGGACTTGACATGGGCACAGAAGGCAACTGGAGTTAGCACACAGGGCACAGGAGGTGACCGGAGTTAGTGTGCAACCACAGGAGTTGACTGGAGTTAGTGCGCAGCCACAGGAGATGACAAGAGTTGGTGCACTGGGCACAGAAGGCAACTAGTAAAGGTAGTATGCAGGTCACAGGAGGTGACCGGAGTTAGTGCACAACCAGGAGTTGACCGGAGTTAGTGCGCAGCCACAGGGAGTGACCGGAGCTGGTGCACAACTACAGGAGTCGACCAGAGTTAGTGCGCAGCCACAGGGAGTGACCGGAGTTAGTGCACAGGCACCAAAGGTGACCGGAGTTGGTGTGCAACCACAAGACACAACCGGAGTTAGTGTGTGGTGCACAAGAGATGACTGGACAAGGTCTAGATACCACAGACAAAAGTGTCAAGGGTGCAAAGAGCGACTGGAAAGGACAGACACAAAGGACAGACAGAAGGACAGACACAAGACTGTCAAGAGCAAAGGTAGGGAGCAAAGACTAGTGGATGGCCTGCTGCATAGGTCCAGAGTTGGCTGGAGTTTCCACAGAGCGGAAAGAGTTCCGAGTGCAAGAAGTGACATTTTGACTAGAGGAAGCCCAAGTGAACAGTAGGGCGACCGGGGTTTTGAGCTAAAACATCGGAGTTGGTTATAGAGTGTTCCAAAGCACTGCGGAGTACTTCCAGTGGAGTTGGGAAGCCGGAGTGGACCAAGATGCCGGAGTACCAAGGTGTTAGACACCCGAGTAGCTGCAGAGAGACAGGATATGGTGTCTGAGATTGCTGAAAGCAGTGAGGTGGACGAGGACAGCAGATACAATGCCTAGAGATGGCTACAGAGCGTAGACAGTGATTTCCGGATAGAGCGGGAAGCCGGAAATTCAAAAGTCCGGAGTAGCCAAGAGTCTTGGTAGACAAAAGGAGGCAAGAGGCAGGCAGAGGCAACAGACACGATGCCAAAGAATGGCTGCAGAGTGCGGACAAGGTTTCCAGGTGGAGCGAAGAGTTTCCAAGTCCCGGAGAAGGGACAACAAGCCGGAAAACCAAAAGTCCAGAGTTGATGAGGGTCAGAGCAGCCAAAGGAAGGCAAAGGTAGGTGCAGGCAGCAGAGCTGGTGACAAGCCAAGGCAACAGAGTGTAGACAAATACTTCCGAGTCAGCCAGAGAGTTTCCGAGTCCAAAGAAAGGACAAGAGGGCGGAAATTCAAAAGTCTGGACCAAACAAGGGTTTGTAAAGCTGGAGTAAGATAGGGGTGGCCGGAGTTGATGCCCTAAAGAAGAGCAGTCATTGGAAATAAAGTACGAAGGACTTAGAGCAAAGTCCAGGAGTAGTTGCCAGTCAATGCGGGTGACCGGAGATGGTCAGAGCGGAAAGTCCAGGTAGGACAAGTCAGAGAGCGCGATGCTCAGGAGTACAGTGGCCAAGGTTGGCCGGACATGAGAGGACATGAGTGGACATGAGTGACAGACAAAGAGTGTGGGTTTATGCATACTGTCGGAGACAGTAAGTTCAGAGCCATGGCGGATGAATTTGCACGAGTTTTGGTGAGATCAAATCTACTGTCAAGACCGGTTCTCCTCGATGATCTTACTAGGAGGTCCAGAGGTGCAGGGAACTAATGAGGAGGTAAGTCCAGACACTAGTAGGTGCTAGTTAGTGCGGAGAGTCAAGTCCGGGTCAAACGAACGAAGTCCGGGCACTAGAGGAGCACAGGGAGTAAGTCCGGGTTTTTGCGGAGTAAGTCCGGACCGCGGGACAGTGGTCTGGAGTTGAGCACAGCTTGTCTGGAGCGAAGGACATCCCAGAGGTGGGATAAGTCCTGAGAGGTCTAGCATCGAGTCTGGGACAGAGGTGGCTTTTGCCCTCGTGCAAGTAGGAGACTTGCTAGGATCGGACATAGGACCAAGGGGACGAGATAGGACGGAGGCCGGAGTTGGCTGGAGTTCAGGAGTTCAGATGAACAGATGGATTAGGAGAGCATAATGGGTAGTACAGAGTGGGGAGTATCTTAGTCGAGATTTGATCTAAGGATCTACTAGGCCGGAGTACGGTAGTTTATATAGTAAAGAGACTAGAGGTGAGTATATACGGTGACAAGTAAACACCCTAGTTGGGACAAGGGATGGAGCAGAAGCAGACAGCAAAATAAACCAGGGACAGGAAAACAAACCAGGGACAGGAAAATAAACTGGAGCGGAAGCAGACACGGGGAACTAGAGTTACAGGGACGACGGAGGAAAAGCAGGGACAAGGGAACTAGGTCGGAAGAGGACAGGTAAGGGTCAGAGGTGGACTTAACTAATGTTAAGTCCGGAACGATGTCCAGGACCGGAGGAAGTGCACGACCAGAGGAAGTGCAAGAGCGGAGGGAGTGTATGAGCGGAGGGAGTGTGCAAGTGGAGGAAGGGCGGAGTATCCGGAGGAAGGTCTGGAGTTGGACATGGAAATGACCTAAGCCTTTGGTGGACCTGACAGAGGAAGTGGAGCAGGAGCAGGAGCAGAACTGAGCCGGAGTTGGATGTACCAGCTGGAGTTGGGCTACATCGCAGACAAGGCTAAGGGAGTGGCTGGACTGAAACCGGAGTAGCGACTAGTGGTAGGTACAGGTCCGACACGGAGGAGTTAGACCATGGATCTGTCTGTAGGAAGACAGGGGTTAGTCCTGAGGCGGAGATGGACATAGTGACCGGAGTTGAGCTGGAGTGCAGCTATAGGGCTGGAGATGGCCGGACTAGATCCGGAGTTGCATCTATGCCTAAGGAGAGGTCAGGCGGGCCATGGTTAGACCGGAGTTGCGACTGGGAAAAGTATGGATATGACACCACTGCACAGAGAATACCACGATAAGCTTATCTATATGGGCTATAAAAAGCTAACTGAATCAGAAAAGACAAGCATCAGGTTGCTAAATGGAAGACAACTATATGACATTGTAGATTTTCCATTATATGATATAAGTGTTGGACAACAATGCAGACCTACTACAAACTGAGAAGGCTGCATGAAGATTGCAGCATCCTCGGAAGATCAATCATACCATGCCAAACTGTTAAAGCAATACCTATATACATAGAGGAACTGCTACTCCAACTCACCTGTTGGGTGGAGTGCACAACCTGAGATGGTAGCGGTAGATGGTTAAGAGCTGTTATATTATATAAGCGATGAACACTGTTTATATACAACAAACATTGTGATGTGTGACTGTGACGTGTGACATGTAACATCTACTCTAAAGAGGACTATTACTAAGTCTACACTAATATGGGTTGCAGTCTTGTGCACACTTCGTCAACGGTTTACGCCGGGTGCATGTGCGACTTCAACACTCCCCCTCGCTGTGCTGCATGTAGAGCACTTCAGCGAATAAGGCGCTAGATGCTGCCAGAGGGAAACTGTAAGCCTAGTTGAGCTCTGAACTTCGTGAATTTCTTGTGTGGTAAGTTCTTGGTGAGCAGATCGGCGGGATTCTCAGCACCATCAATGAAGAATAGTTCCACGTTACCTTTCGCGACTGACTCGCGGATTCTGTGGTAGTGGATGTCAATGTGCTTGGAGCGAGGCTCCGTTACAGGGTTGGATGCCATGAATATGGACCCCTGATTATCACCGCAAATCAGGATAGCTTTCAGCTTATAGCCGAGCTCACCGATGTGAGTCAAAGTGTGGATTTGGGTCGGAGTAATAACCCAAACACAACACCAACAAAGGACTACGAAAAAGTGCGAGTGGTAGTTTACCTCCACGGTGTCCAGAGAGGATGTGCTGAGGAGGGGGGAAGGGGATCTACACCAACAGGGTGATGCAGACAGTGATGCAGGATACTCCTGGGGTACAGGGGTAATAGAAGATGAAGGGGATAGGGGTCTGGACTCTTCCTAAAGCCTAGGAAGTGTCAAAGCGGGGATTGGGTAGACTGAGACTGAAACAGCGATACTACACCTAGAGATTGGTGCAGCAAAGGGGCAGGGATGCCTCTGATGTCCAGAGGCGAGGAAGATTGACTGTTATGAAGCCTAGACTCCGCTTGAGCCTAGTATAAAGAATAGATCTTGAATAACTTGGATAAACTTGACAATATTGAGCCTTTAGACCTTCACTGAAGCCTACAAGGACTCAAAGACTGAAGGGATACTGATTGAGAGAGTCTGAGAGAGGGATAATTTCGTGCAATTGGGTCCTTTTTCACTGGGCTGAGCCCAGGGGTTTAAATACATGGGGGGGCACAGCATTAAAGTACAAAAAGAGAAGGGAGTAAGCAGAATTTGTCAAGGATTGGTAAGGGATTGGTAAGAGCTTTGTAAGGGGTTTGTAAGCGATCAGTAAGCAAGGGATAAGCAGGAATGAGTAAGCATAGGAAGCATGAATAAGCTGCTGAGTAAAGGAATGAGTAAGCTGCATGACAAGATTGATTGGTAAGGGAGTGAGTCATCAGCTGAGTAATATACCAAAAATGCAAAAGGGATAGAGTAATACTGATGACAAGAGAGCATCAGTAAGCAAGGGATGAGTCACTGCACAGCAGAAGGAGTCATTGATGCACAGCCTAAGAAGTTTGATGGGGGGCTGTGTACCATCAGGAATTTGATGGGACAACAATGGGGAAGATCTGGGATTAATAGGGGGATTGATCCGAGACAAAACAGCCACAAGAAGGGTACCAGGGTCCAGAGGTCTTTTTGGGGGGTCAGCATACACTAAAGTATAGTGCATGTGTTCTAGCGCCGCTGAAGCGCAACCATGGGCTCCCTTGACGAGCTCTCTTCTGGGAAAGAACGAGAGAGGGTTCTTCTTCCTAATAGCACTATAAAGTGGGGGGGAATAACTGTCATGGTGCTGGGGGACGTCGTCTGAAAGTAGGGAAGCGGATAGAGTATTGAATTCGACGCATCCAGGGAAGTGAGACGAACGACAGAGGAAGATGGACATGGCAAGTATCTGGGAGGAAGGGACCATAGGCTCAGGGCTCAGGGGACACAGAGACGACCAGAGAAGACTTCTCAAGCTTGACAATAGACCTAAGATGACCAAAGTACGTCCTTGATGCAGGACTGACGAGGAGAACGCGCTGACCGAGAACGAGAGGGACTGAGGGAGCAGGCTGGGAAGATATGTGCCAGGCAGTGCACGGGAACTCTGGGAGAGGCTGTCCTAAGAGCAGGACATAGTGGAGATCTGCAGCAATAGCGGAGAAATGATCCAGAGAAAATACGGACTCCATAGTGAGGGATGAAGCGAACGTCTGGATTGCGGGGGGAATATCTCCGTGGGAAATGAACGGATTTGCGTCGGAACTTGACAGGCAGATAGACCACGCTCTAGGCTTTCTGACGGTATAGTCACGTGCCTGATAGCTTCAGAAACGACGGAGCTATTCAAAATATCGGAATGCCGGCACTGGGCGCCTAAAAATGACATTTGGGCGCTAAAAATCATTTCTTCTCTTTCTCCTTCGTTTCTCCATCAATTCTTCAGCTTCTTTGATCGTTCTGGTATGGGAGTTGGACTGCAGACGTGTGCATTCCTTTCTCATACCACAATTGACGTTATTCCTTCAGTTTCTTCTGCTTCTTGGCGGTTCTCGTGCGATAGATGACTGTCTGCATTGGCATTCATCTCTCGCATCAGGATAGTCGTCTTGTGCGATAGATGGCTACGATGAGGGTCCGTCGTGCTTATCCTTCGCATAAGGATCATTCGATATAGGCGTTATCTTCCATGTTCACTGTACCAAACCTGTTTGGTGCGTGACACCGAGTAAACTCCGAATCCAGGTAACTTGGCGAGCGCAATCGCTCAAAGCCATGTATTCGGCCTCAGTGGACGAGTACACAATAGTCTTCTGTGCACGAGAAGTCCAACTGATCAAGCCATCTGCAAGCTTCAGGTAGAAACCTGTTTGCGAGAGGCGAGAGGTAGGGTCTGATCCCCAATCTGAGTCCGTGCATGCAATCAGGCCAGCACCGGATCCACCGTTGTATACTAGGGAGTATGAAGGTGTCCCAATCAGATAGCGACAGATATACAGCGCTTTGTTCAGGTGGTCCTGGGATGGGTTTGTGGCATGGCACGAGAGATGGGTGACTGCAAAGGCAATGTCAGGCCTAGTGCCTAACATAAGGTACAGAAGGGACCCAATAACTGTCTGGAAACAGGAGCGGAGTTCTGCATCAACAGGCTCTGTATTTTTGGCGGCATAGTAGCCAGCCGGCAGTGGGGTGCTTGCGGACTTTGCATTGAGCATGCCGCAGTGTTCGATGACCTTTTGTAGGTACGCGCATTGATCCAAGTGGATAGCACGACCCTTGCGAGTGATTCGCATTCGGAGGAACTCTTTAGGTTCTCCAAGGTCTCTGCACTCCCATTTGCGCATGACCTGTGCTTTGATGGCATCAACAACAGCCTTGTTAGGGCCACAGAATAGTGCGTCGTCAATGTAGATAATACCGATGATGATGTTGGTGCCTTTCTTCTTGTAGAAGAAGATGCCTGCTTCAGACTTAAGGCACTCAAACCCGAGTTCCTTGAGAGACTCATTGAGTGTGTGCCACCAAGCTAGGCCGGCCTGTTTGAGGCCATAGAGGGCACGCCAGAGGTGGAGCACTTTGTGCTCTTGCCCAGGAACTGCAAACCCTTCGGGTTGTTCCATATAGATCTCTTCGTTGAGCTTGCCATACAAGTAGGCGCTCCGAACGTTGAGTCCAGTGATATACCAATTCTCAAGTGCGGCAAGTGCAAGCATGAGGTGCACTGTTTCAAAGCACACGACTGGTGAGAAGACCTGGTCGAAATCTAATCCCTCGACCTGGGAGAAGCCTTTCGCTACTAAGCGGGCTTTCTTGCGGCCATCCAACTTCATGTCGAAGACCCATCGATTCTTAATGACCTTCCGGTCTCAGGGATGGTCAACTAGCTCAAAGACTTTGCACTTTCGCAGCACGTCGAGCTCTTCTTGGCAAGCAAGTCGCCAGAGTTTCTGCTCAGCTTGGGGTAAGTGAGTGATGTCCTTGTAGGACCAGTTGTGAATGCTCTCATATTGAGGCTTGTGGGTTTCGAGGGCTTTGCCCATCAGGTATCAGACTAGGTTTGCTCCCCCTTCCTCGCACATCTTTTGCACATCTTCCTCACTGGGTGTTGCAGAGGTGTCGGGGAAACCACCAGGGATATGGTCTGGTGTGTCTGGTTGTGGGGGCCTAGGGGCCTCACCCACTGTTTCTCGCCATCGAGAGGCACTTTTGATATCCCGGAGTTGCTCGATGGGATGTCGCCGCTCACAATACACGTTACCAGGGTGCAAGGGCACTCTACATTCACATTGGGGGTGGGCAGGGATATTCACTGCAGGAGGTTGTGGTGCATTCTGGTGGCATTCAGCTTGGCCAGGGCGCTGCGGTGCTGGGGGTGGCAGATTTCTTGCCGGTGAAGGCGTTCTTGGTGCTGGTGGAGGCACTGGAGATGGCATACAGGGAGGATTTATTTGATTAGGCTCTTCCTCAGGAGCCTCAGGTTCCTCGCGCTTTGGATCATCGTCCTGCACTTGGGGATGTGGGTAGCCATGGTCGTGTTCCACATCATCATCACTGTTGATATCATCAGGGGGATTCCCTGGTCGATCGGTGGTAGGTTTTGGATTTACCCTTCTAAAAGGGTTCTCGAGAGGTTCGCACCTGTTTTTGGGGCAGCGAGGGAAATGATGCTCATCAAAGATGGCATGGGCAGCGGTAAACACTGCATTGGTGGAGTGCATAAACAAGAAATTGCGCTCATTGCCAGGGGCAACACCAATATAAGTCATGAGCTCCAACTTGGGAGCCATCTTATTTGCTCGAGCCAAGGCTGGGAGGTAGACAAAGGCTCCACAGCTGAATACACATAGGTGATTGATGTTAGGCATCTCCCCCTTAAGCATTTCATGGGGGGTGCGCCATTGCAGGCGAGCTACCGGAGTACGGTTGTAAATGTGGGTTGCATGAGCGAACGCAAATTCCCACCAGCAGTCAGGAATGCAGGCTTGATGCCACATAGACTTGGCTTTATCCATGAGAGTGCGCCCTAAACACTCAGCGCGGCCATTCTGCATGGGAGTTCTTGGAGCACTTTGATATATTTTAATTCCTTTCTCAAGGAGTGCTCGATCAAACAGATCGGATTTATATTCTCCCCCAGCATCAGACATCCATCCAATGACGTGCATATCATGTTGGACACGCACCATTTCAAGGAAATCTTTGGCAGCTGTAATCACTGCAGCTTTGGAGCGAAGAGGCATAGTCCAGGCATGAGAAGTATAGTCGTCATAGAAGGTAATACCATATTTAAACTTCCAGTACGACGTAACCAGGAAGGATTTCAGGTCAGAGTGCACCAGCTCGAAAGGCTTGGAAGCACATCTTTCATTCTCTGGGAAAGCTCAATTGGGCATCTTGCCAAGAGCACATCCAGGGCAAACACAGTCCTCAGTAGGAAAGTGGATCTCCGGGAAGCGCTGCATATGTTTTTGCACACATTGGAGTACTTCCTTTGAGGGGTGCCCGAATCTCTGGTGCATCATGTCATAATTATAGAAAGGTGGTGGTCTGCACAGGGAAAATCTAGCCTGTAGAAGAAGGGAGAAGGAGAACTGTAGGTAACCTCAGTATGCTGGCAAGCTACTATTATATTAGATATACCTGTAGGATAACTACAAGGTATTAGTATGTATGTGGTGGTTAGTAGATGGTACTCACCCTCAGTATGCTGGCAAGCTACTGAGGGACTATGGTAATAGACTCTACTGTATAGTGCGATGAAAGCTTATGTAAGTATATAAACAAACCATAACAGTCTGTTTATCTCCAACAGTAATCAACTTTGCTCACAGAGGCGATGTAGTTAGATCTAATTATCGGGATAGATCAAATCCCAAAAATGACGTTGCGATCGTCTTCTGGGTCTGGCCCAAACCATAGGCATTCAGCTTTATGAGTGAGGCTATTAAATGCCTCTCTTATTGCCAGTGACTTTGTAGTTACGCTGGAGCATTTCGCCCATAGAAATAAGGCGTGCAGTAGCACCTGGCATATGGAGCACTTGGGTGAGTGTAATGACTTTCTCATCCCCTGAGTTGTGGTCTAGGCACCGGAGTAATACCGTGCCAATGCCAGCAATCAGTGCTACACCATTAGCCATTTTGGTGTAGTGCGCTCACTTTAGCGCATTGTAGGAGGCGAAATTGCCTATGTCACCAGTGAAATGGAGTGATGCGCCAGAGTCTAGTAGCCAGAAAGCACCAGATAGTTCGCTATTGTCAACCATTTTTCCCTTACAGCCAGCACAGTGCACATTATTCAAGACATGACACAACAAATTGTAGTTACTGCTCGCTATATACAGTGCCGGTGTAAAGCACACATGTAAAGGGAGCGTGTCAGTGTTGGTCAGCACATGTGCAGAAGGTACTTGCCTGAAGAGGCTGGCCTCCATGCCCATCGCCATTGATGTCACATTGTAGCGGTTGAGGACCATCACATCGATCTCGTTGAATTCGTCATCAGCGAACGGTTCGTGAGCAAAGGGCTCTTCATCCCCAAGGGAGATGGCATCCTCCTCATACATCGTGATGCACTCCTCAAGACGAGGGCACTTCAGTGAGGAGGGACCGGCCTCAGGCTGGTCCAGGTTTGCACTCACCAACGACACGACTTGGTCGAGGGTGTGGATGGTCTGGCAGGAGGGCTCTACCCCCAGACGGTGTGCCAAGTCGAAGGCCCGAATAGTATTATCGAATGCAGGGGGGCCGTAGTTGGTAGCACCGGGGGTGTGAGCCAGGGCACGAGGGTCGACGGTGGGTTCTGGTCCATCATAGTGGACATAAGTAGCAAAGGTGGCTTGTTGGGCATTCTTGCGCCAAGCACAAGCCTTCTTGCCACCGCGTCGAGTGCAGCCTCCCTGTCCTTGGGCAGGAGCGTTTCCGCTTGTTCTGCCATTGGACCCGCCTTGCTACTGCTGCTGCTGCTGGGCGAACTTGGGGTCAGCTGGCTTGTGCTTCACAGTGCTAAGCTTGTTGGCCTGTGGGCCCTTACCACCACCATGCGAAGAGGCGCCTTTCTGCTCAAAAGAGAGTGTGGTGGCCTTGATGATCCCGTCAGGCTTGAGGTTCTTGATCTCATCTGGTGACGTTTGGCTGAGAATCTGAGCTACAACCTCCATAGTGGGAGGGAGCTTGCAAAGGATAATCATTGCCTGCACGGGGGCAGGGAACTCGAAGCCGGTGTCCTTCAGGTAGGTGAAGTGGCTAAGCAACTTTGTAATGGCGGGAGCGGGATGGGAGCCAGCGGGGATGTTGGTGGCCAGGAGCTTGCTAAGCTCAGTGTAGGCGGAACCGATACTGGGGGTGCCGAAGTTCTTCTTCAGGTGGTCCCATACTTCCTTGATGGACGCGAGTTCGGAAACAGCAACTTGAATCAAGGGGGCAAGGTGCAAGGTGATATTACCGAGCGCTCTCTCAGTGTTGTTGTCCCATTCCTTATGGTCATTGTGACCGTCAGCGGGTTGCATCGTCGAGTAAACGTACCATTGGCCTTGTGCCCGAAGGTAGGCCTGCATAGAGGTGTGCCACTGCTGCCAGTTGGAGCCAGTGAACACAGGAACCATCTTGTTGAGAGCGCTGGACATGGTGATGTTCTGTTGGGTGTCAATGGAGTCAGCAAGTGAATGCGACAATGGACAAGCAAGAAAGGAAGAAACACCTGAGTGCTAGTGAAAGCACTTCTGTCAACAGCTAACTCATGACTAGGTCATGCCAGTGCAAGTCGTCGTCAATGTTTCAATGTTCGCCATGGTTGGCGCAAGTCATCAACAAACTTCACCTGGAGCAATACAGGTGCTCAACTAGGAGCTCACTGTCTGGCGCAAGTCGTCAACCAACTTCACCTTGTGGCTGTGCAGGGGCTCAGCTAGGAGCTCACTGTGGTCCACAGTGTCAAGCTAGTTAAAGCAACGCTCAGGGAGCTGGAGCGCTGCCTGGTGCATTGCTGCACACAGTGCGCTCACAGGGCTCATAACCTGTTAAAGCAATACCTATATATGTAGAGGAACTGCTACTCCAACTCACCTGTTGGGTGGAGTGCACAACCTGAGATGGTAGCGGTAGCTGGTTAAGAGCTGTTATATTATATAAGTGATGAATGCTGTTTATATACAACAAACATTGTGACACATGACTGTGATGCGTGTCGTGTGACATGTAACATCTACTCTAAAGAGGACTATTACTAAGTCTACACTAATATGGGTCGCAGTCTTGTGCACACTTCGTTGACGGTTTATGCTGGGTGCACGTGCGACTTCAACACAAACACTGTTAGCTTGGGTGATTTGGCACATGATACACTAAGTGGTGCAATTTTTTCATTTCATGCAAACAGATGGATGTGAAACACAATTATTTAGGAGTTTGATTATGAACAGATCAAGTCCGCATTTTATCCTCATATATTGATATGTAAAGAGCTTGTTCCTCACAGGAGTCTGCACCGTGAGGGAACAAGTCCACAATTGCCTCGCTCATAGTAAATGCAGTGTCACCCCCCGCCCCCCGCCCCCCCAACTGGATCCCAGATGGTGTTATAACCACATAATTGATAAAATTCGCGAGGTCATATATCAGCCTGTCGTAGATTCCAAGCGAGGAGTCCAAGTTGGCCTTGCTCTTTATCTCTTGGGGAGTCGTATCCATGGAACACAAGATGTAGTGCGAGTCCAATGCAAAGAAAAAAAACTGACATCATTCAAGGAATGTCCTAAGGTAGTAGAGAAACAAGAAAACATGAGGGATGATCAATATGATGATAAAAAAATATGAAGGTCAGTAGTCATGATGCGGAGAGTATCAACGAAAGCTCCACTCACAAGCATTGTGAGTACGGAGCATAAGCAGTTTGATCCACAAACCAATGTACATCCACAATGTCTGGTCCATCATATAGTCTAAACAAATGAAAGCACGCGCATATCACAATTGGCCAAGTAGCGTGCGGTCGATGGCAGCATTGATCATTGCTTTACGGGTCATCAGATCCATGCCAAAGTGCTCTTTGAGCTGCGGCGGATCTTGCGCTTCGTGACAGTATTAAGATCAGCTGTCCATAGAATATCCTGGATGGTACGCTTGAGATCAACATCGCTGGGTGTGCCAGGGGTCAAGCCCATCTCCTGAGTCAGGTATCAGCATGTCGAGGTATGTCATGGGTGGTCTTGAAAGGCCTGGTTGGGGTAGTAGGCCAATGTCACTCATAGGTCACATGTGGCCAACTGACAAGGGCGTATTGCGACCGGATTGGTATCCAGGAGGAAGAGCACCAAACTGCGATGGGACAGGTGATTGGCTGCGAGACTTGTAATACATTTTGTGGCCATACAGTGATGTAGTACGGCATTCTGTGTAACCATCATTGCGGAACTGGGCAGGAGGCACGTACAAGCCAATACTATGGTTTGGTTCTTGGTCCCAGAGCTCGTTTTCCTAGTAGCATGAGTCAGCCAAGCAAACTAAAACCAAGGTGCATATGCACATAGTCATTCCAGGTCTTGAATGGGATGGATTGGGGATTAAAATTGCCCTCATCCTGAACAGGATGAGTCAGTCATGTAATGTCTTACAAAAGAAGGCACTCACATGAATAATTATCTTCTTACCAGACTTGCCCAACATGACACACATTGTGCCCCATGAAAAGTCATCCATGCGCCAGAATGAGTAGATTGGAAGCATGAACAAGAAGATAGGGATAGCTAAGATGTAGAAGACCATCCAGCCAACCATATCCCATTTGTGGCACAACACAAACACCAGGGCTTGGAGGCCATACACCACACCAATCATGATGAGGGAAATCAACGGGACCGTTTTGTGCTCATATGTGACGGAAACGATAAGATACACAATCTGTAAATGTGTTAGTAGACAGGTTCTCAGAGACAAACGAATTACCATACATATGCAACAGTGACAGGTTGAATGAGTGTCGACACAAGATCCATCATGACAATAAAACGCATAGAGAAACAGCAGAAACCACAGAGTTGATCCAAGAACATGAGCTCGCCAAGGTTGTGAATCATCAAATTGATCCACCAATGACGTTGTGAAAGGAGAACCTTCCAGTCATCTGGAGCAACTGTCTCCGCATGGGCGTCCTGGATAAATTATGTCTTGTACATCAGAAAGTGCTTCAAGAGGAGCATTGTCAAGTATCGATCTTCACCAAGATGTAACAAATTCTTCATATGGAGGGTGTCAACGTGGTTCTTGGAGTAGTCGAGGATGATCTGGTTGGATATGAGAAGAGGCTTATGTGTCAGGCGTGCACAGACAGAACAAGGTGAAGCATCCAGGCAAACATGTCACAGAGCCAAACAGACCCCCAAACACTTTTGCCATGTGGTGGGAGATGAAGTACTCGTAGACCTAGTAAGTTGATGAGCAACGTCGCCCCAACGTGGCGCTAGATGAGCATATACCTGCATCATCATGATAATGGACTGCTTGGCATTGGCCAACGAAGTTTCACCAGACTCCAAGCACCTTTTTGTTGTGAATCATACTACAACATACTCAGCGTTGTCCTGAATTTAATGAACATGACTCACGTGGAAATGAGGTGGTTTAAGGAATACGGCTCTGCAGTGGTGTCAGCATCAACAGTAAACAGATACTTGTAAAACATTGGATTCACACCAATGATGTTCTTGATCTGGTGAAACATCTCAAGCTTGACGGGGTTCATCGGTGCAGCGTAGTGTACCTTAGCAGCATTACTTCAGTGGACTAACAACATTGCAAAGAATGAACATACCTTCTTCAAGAAGTGCATAATGACCACCTGCGAGTCCTGCTTCCCAAGATTCCAAGGTCAAGACCATTCCGTCAGTTTGCCAACCTTGACAACAACAAAATATGGTACAACATGTGCAGCACACTCATACCTGTGCAGATATAGGGCACCAAAAGGAAGTGAGGGGGACGCATGGGCTTCTGCACATAAAGTACTGTGCAAGGGGGCCCACATAGGCTGCCACAGAAGCAGCGATGCACCAAGTCCTAGTCATGGCTGGCACTGAGCGTCAAGAGGCTACTGGCTGAGAGGCACAAAAACAATGATGTGTCAGCTTGAAAGTGCAACCTCATCCCAGCACTGAGCGACTGGTTGGACACGAACACTATCACAGCGTGTATGTATTAGAGTCACCAGTCATGGACATATCTTTGTGATAATGGTAACATGTTAACAAGTATACAAGTGCTTAGAACTCAAAACCTGATTCATTGTCATCCTCTTCTGAACCATCCAGCTCACTACTGTTGTTGTCATCAAATAACATGGACTCGGAATCACTTTCCCCATCATCGTCCTCATTGTGGCCATTGTCAGGGCCAATATTGTCATCATGGGGAGGGGGAACCTGGGAGAGTGACTCTGGGCCAGTGTGAAATATATCATCGGCTTCATCTTCGCTATCTGCCACCAGAAATGTGGCATTCTTAGATGTGTTGCCATCACCAGTAATCCTGTCCATTGACTGGACTCTGCACTGAGTTCCGTGGCCAATGCCAATTCCTGCAAAACAAGCAGACATATCTCGGTCCGCAAAGCTACTTGTATTAGAAAGGGTGAGGTGAATCAAAGGAAAGAACATACATATTGACATAGAATGCATGCCAGTCATCTGTTTCTCCTGGCTGCCTTGCAGATGACTCCCCACACCTCAGAAGAGCATCAGTTCGACCTTCAGAGAATGCAGGGATGAGGTGACATCCACGAATCACAAGAGATGGGTCCAGGAATCCAAAAGGGTTTGCATCTGTCTCAGGTACAAATCCGATTTTTGGTAGGCAGGCTACTTTAAACCCCCAGCAATATCCCGGCTCTACACCAAGCCAATGAACCCAAAGAACCTCCATTGTTTGTGGAGAGTGATTACGGGCATCCGGTGCAACATGGATAACCGGAATAAGAAATGCTTGAAGGACCCGAGCATACCAAAATGGATGGGCACCTAATCCTTCTTCCCTCGAAAACACCATGACAGTGCATTCATGGCCTGGTCGCATGAAGTCCTGATGGTGCCAGATGTCATAGGATGTATAGTTGACATGAAAGACCTTCGACTTGATGATGCAGTTAAGGTTGTTGATGAAATGGAGTTGGCTGTGCTCAACCGCACTAAACTGGTGTTCATCCCCATCATATTCGTGCTGATACAACCATGTGAGTAGGTGGTCCTTTAACCTGGAAATAAAGTCATCCTGCAAAGATGGTATCAATTAAATTGTCTAGTGGTCGTGGGCATAGAAACAGGATTCCTCACCCTGATGGCAGGGTCACCACGAGCACAAAGATCATAGAGAAGCTTTTTCAGGTTTACAATGTGGTTGGCGCTACTGGAAAGCACGTGGTGCAATTGAGGAATGGTATCCATGTCAGATGCCTCGAACATAGTAGATGGATTATTGAAGCCTTCCTGCCACTGAATGTGAGTGAAACATCGCTCTTGCTTTGCAAGTTGCTTCGAGACACTTTGTTTACTTGTAAATCCATAAAATTTCTTGATCAGATGGTGGGAAAGCTCTCCCTGAATGCCAATGTCAGACAGTCACCATTAAGATGTTCTACCATGGATTTTACTTACGATTTGTGTGGTATATGAATCAGTTGTCCCAAATAGTTGGATGGTTTGAGCGTAGTCTCCCAAGGCATGAAATTTGTACGTGAGCATGTTGAAGCTCTTGGGTCGAGGGCCACTCTGTGAAGCATTCGCTCCGTGGTTCTTTGCTTCTGTTTCTTGCTGCCGCCGTCATGCTGACACCTCGCTAGGTAACTCCTTGGTCTGGAAAGCTGCACAGGTTACCTCAACAAATTGTTGGAGTTGCTTGCTCAACATTCGGAGTGATTGCTTGAGGAGATCAAGCGAGTCCTCCATATGCATATGAAGTCACAGTTTGGCCAAAGCATGCCATTCCGCGAGATGAAATAAAAGTATCCTAATCGATGTGTTGTGTTCGTCTGGAAAAAGATCATCAAATGCAGGAATTGCACACTGCAGTACATCAGAGAATATTGCCTTCAGACTGGAATCTTGCCTTACCTGCAGCATATCTTCAAAGTGGTGTGCAGTCTTGTGTGCCATCTCCACAGTATCTGGAGGCAACCTACATATGCCATTGACCCCAAATGGTGGTATTGCCAAGTATCTGTATGTTTTGTAAATGTAAGACACCAATTTTGATGGCACGTAAATGTTCAACATACCGTTCATTCAATCTTGCAACATTGGATGGGTCCACAACATACAAAATGCGGATCAGATGCTTTAGCACATTTTTCAATATACCTAGTTCAAACTTGTGCATGAGGTCCACCACAATGATTGGAAATAGTTCGAAACCAAGTGGCAAAAGGTGTTCTGTGAATGCATTCTTGTAACATAAGTTTATTGCTTCCCACAAATCTCATGAGGACTTACCAATGTTGGCAGTGTTGGAGAAGCATGATTTTGGGATCAGGCTTCATGGACATGGGCAATGGCCTTTGTCCCTGATGGTTGCAATGAGGATCCTGAGGTCCATATCATAAGATGGTTGATGAGTGAATTACATTAGTTACGCACTTCTCAGGGTAATCTGCAGAGTAGGTGAAGATCCTTGGGAACACACACCAGTATTTACCATCGAAGCATTTGACCACAATGCCGTTCTTGTAAGCCTCGATAAAGTCTTTGTCTAAAAGAATGTTCCAAACAGCGTGAAATAACTCTCATTTACAGTGAGTGAGCACATCAGACTGCCTTTTTCGTTGGGATATTGTCTTAACAAAAGCTTTGAGTGATGGCGGTAGCTATGTTCTCGTGAGTACACATACTTGAAAGGATAGAATCAAGAACTTACGGGAGGGATAAACGCGATAGGGTAACATGCACCAGAAGCTGGAGAGGCACAGATGTACTTAGACAGGTTTCTGAAGAAGAGATAGATGGGCCATGCACTCAAATGTCCAAACAGATTTAGTTGTGTCGAATCCGACCAGAACATCAACCCCGCTACCACTCTTTCCAGCTGACAGTTGTCAGTGTGCTTCTGCTTCTGAATCTCGTTGTGTGCCTTATTCCATGCATCAGATGAATATAATTCATCATATATACACTGTTCTCGACCTGATGGGGATTTCCAGACCCGTTTGAAAGGCATGAGGTGGAACCATTTTGATATGGGCTCAGAGAACACAGTTTTGATCACAGCTGTCAAGGATCGACACATGAGACTGGGGACACGAAAAGAATGTTTGTTTGCCTCTTGTTGTTTCTTGTGCATGGGGATTATAATGTCCAGTACTTCTTCTCTCCAGCCATCATGATCAAAAACCCTAGTCATATCAGGGGCAACTTCATCTTCCAGTCGCTTCAACAGTGTTGACGCATCAAAGTGGGTGAAGTCATCTACATTGAAATCTGGAGCTTGGATCACGTCATGAACAAGATGTGTTACTTCAGCAATTGACTTCTGACTGTTCCCAGTCAGTTTCCATGTCATTAACCACCAAATTGACATATTTGCCCAAGGCCATGGTGGTGCACGCTCTCCAGAAGGCCCGTAGCAATCATCACAGCTTTCATGGGCTCCATTCGGGTCAACTTCATGGCAGCGAGGCAGGTCCGACAGATCAAGGATGGAAAGAAGTGCATCTGGATCATATGAAGGATGATGGCAGTAATCATGAGTGATCCTGAACTTATTGAACACAGTTCGAAATGAATCGAATACATGGAGGATCACCCAACGTGGAAGAGAAGGTGGGCCTACTACAGGGCACGTGGCAACTGCAGGCACCATTGGCTCTGGAAGTTCATCCTGATAATGGCATGGTAAACAGCATGGTTGAGATGGGCGTGGCGCGTCAACCACAGTAGGGAGTGGAAGAGGACTAGGCTCATTTACTGTGCCATCTGGCATCACCTGCATGGTGGGATCACCTGGAGCTGCAGGAGTCTGGAACTCATGCATTGAAGTGCCAGGACTAGTCTCCTCAATGGTCGGTGTTGGCTACAGTGAGTGACAGAATGAGCCTGCAACACATAACATCCAAAAGTTGAAGGCCATACCATTGTCAAAATACTGGAAGGCCTCTTTGAAGGCCTTTCCTCCAATGCACAAGTAGATGGCTGATGTTTGAGTCGTCAAGTCTGAGCCCCGATGGCCAGAATAGTCATTCTGTGGAAGTAGACCCGGCAGGTATTGCGATGGTTGGATAACCCTCTTGAATTTGAAAAGGTACAGTTGCAGGGTTCCCCACATCTGAACAGCTCACTCATTCAAATTGCGAGAATAAATAGCAGCACCAGCGTGTGGCAGAATATGCATAGTTTCATGGATGAGAGACATCTGACAAGTAAGCCTGTCAGACAGTCCAAGTGAGTCATGGCTGGGCACATACAGCTGTGTTCTGCTGACAAACTGTGCGTTGCCCCAAGAACCAGGTCTGTGCGAAACTTCAAGTGCACAGCACGAAGGTGCAACGACGGGTGGGCACAATGAGAGCAACCGCTACAGGAGTTGGAGCGAAGAACTTTGGGGCTTGCAATCCTACGTTTTTCCCATCTTGGACCAATCACGATCATAACATCCGAGTTTTCGATCCAACCCTTATTATTACATACTTTTAGGTTGATCAAGGAGAGGAATGGAGGGACTACATACTTTGCTGGAGCGGGTTTGCAAGTTACTTGGATGGTAAGCATTGCTTCAGAATTCACACCTTTGGCTCTAGCTTGGCAATTTGGATGACGGTGATCTGAAAAGAGTCAATTTATTTGTATCTGGCAAAGGTGGAAGCTGTGACGTCACCTTATGTGGTTAGAATTGACCCATAGGATGGGTTCTCCATTCTCCCTGACAATCAGCCCTTTGAGATTCTCCAGCGGTGTTGTCATTCCGAATCCACCGGAAAAAAAAAACTGCACCATAGGGCGAGTATCTTCATGAAGTAGGCCTTGGCTGCAGGACCTGAGCCAAGGTGCATTAATAGGAAGAGTATTTAGACTCACCGAAAAAAATCCCCACAAGTTCATCCCAATGCCAGTCTTCAGTCACCTTCCTAACAAGCTTGAGCACAAAATCTTCCTTATCACAGTCACGGAGCATGCTTGCCCCCACCGTTACTTACTTATTGCTCGGTGGGTTCGAGTCTGGTGAGTTCTACATGGACCTCTACTGCAAAGCTGTTAGGTTTTTGTTAGGGTGGAAAACATTGTTTACCACTCAGTCATCCTTTACAGTGATGCGGCCGCCCAACGCTTCATTGCTTCCTTGGAGCCCCGCTGTCATGCACCAAACAGGTTTGGTACAGTGAACATGGAAGATAACACCTATATCGAATGATCCTTATGCGAAGGATAAGCACGACGGACCCTCATTGTAGCCATCTATCTCACAAGAAGACTATCCTGATGCGAGAGATGAATGCCAATGCAGACAGTCATCTATCGCACGAGAACCGCCAAGAAGCAGAAGAAACTGAAGGAATAACGTCAATTGTGGTATGAGAAAGGAATGCACACGTCTGCAGTCCAACTCCCATACCAGAACGATCAAAGAAGCCAAAGAATTGATGGAGAAATGAAGGAGAAAGAGAAGAAATGATTTTTAGCACCCAAATGTCATTTTTAGGCACCCAGTGCCGGCATTCTAATATTTTGAATAGCTCCATCGTTTCTAAAGCTATCAGGCACGTGACTATACCATCAGAGAGCCTAGAACGTGGTCTATCTGCCTGTCAAGTTCTGACACAAATCCGTTCATTTCCCATGGAG
>JAYMGJ010000708.1:0-12567 GCA_037178675.1 Scleroderma bovista
CCACCGCCTTCTGATATTTCCCGATGTACCCCGCACTCCCTGATTTGTGGCCAGATTTCTCTAACAACTTCTTTATTTGCTCTTTCCTCTGCTTCATGATCACCCCGCGTGCATTCCATTTCCGGCCATAGGTCACCAACTTCTTTCGGGAGCGAGTGCGGGAATTGTTGTAAAGCCAACGCTGAATTGCCTACAAACATAATTTGTGCCATGTATGCTTCAAGACCAAAAAAAACACTCACCTTTTTCTTGGTAACCCACTGATGGGTCTTCAGAGTCTTGTTGGGGCCCAACCTATGAATGGTGTCACTGATCTTTCTCAGTACCTAAGGGGGGTACCTTTTTTGGGGCTTGTCCCCCTCCATCCAGGCACATACTACTACCTTAAGGTTCTCCTGGACAATGGCAATCTCATTGTCTCTAAGGGGGGTATTCCCTGGTGCTGTGGAGTGAGACTCTTCACTAGAGCTGGCATCCTGATACTCTGGAGTAGCCATGGAGGAGTTGTGGTTGCAGTCCGAAGTCTCAATTTCGGGGCACATACTACTGGGTTGTTGAATGAAATTCCCGTGGTCAATCTGTTCACATGTCATTTTGACCCTTTACCCCACCTTACTATTTGTTGCAAAGTGCAATGCCAGCATGGTGGCGCCCACTCATGGAATCTCGGTTATCAGCAGATCCCTGCTATATATGTTAAGTGCTATTTTGGTCAAGTCATTTCAGACAAACATTCTTTCAGCTATCTGGAGATCTTTTGCCATAAAGGGTAAGATTGCCTTTGTGCCTGATCCGAGTTTGGCAGCAATGTTGATCAGAGTCACAAATCCCGAACACTGCAGGTATTGCAATGAGGCAGTTTGGGTGCAACATTTTCACTTGGTGTTGGCTGGTATCCATAGTATCATGGTGAAGCCTAAAGTCACCAAAGTCGGGCCTTCTACACCAGCAATCCATGTCACATGGAAGACAGTAAGATCAGGTGGGCAATACAGAGACAAGATTGTGAAGGTTCCTCCCTGAAAAAAGGCATGCATTGCAAGGGAGAATAATGAATCACCCTCCAAGGTGGGTGTGTCAACCATGGAGCATCCCGGTTTGTGCGGACAGGAAGCCTGGGAATCATATCCAGACATGAATGATGTACCAATGCAGGGATTTAAACTGCCAAGGAATCAGGTCTGGCACATGAGTTTACTTTGTGCACATTTCTCATATAATAATAGGACCACTACCTCGACCAATGGCTCCAATACAAGGATAAATACTTATCTGTGCTTTTTGACATAGAGGCACCCCCTGAACCAAGAGTGTGTACAAAGTGCGGCGCAGATGGCACCTACAGATGCACCGAGTGTGCTTATAGACCGGTGTTGTGCAAGAAATGCTGCCTTGATGCACACCAGCTCAGTCCTTTCCACCGCATTCAAAGGTGGACAGGTGCTTTCTTTGAGGATTTCTCCCTCAGGCTGGTGAGTGCTCTCGTCTTGGTCAGAGACATGGTGACTCATTCACAGGTTGGCCTGGTGATTTACCTTGGGCATGGTGGAAAGCCATGTCCGACTGGTGGTTACTTTGTGGAAAATATTTCCAGTGATTGTGAAGAGGAATGGGAAGAGATGAAGGAGGATGGATGCCCCCCCCATCTGGCTAAACCAAGTGACAGAAGTTGCTTGGCCATGGTCCATACCAACGGGGTCCATTTTTGTGATATCCGGTTCTGCAGCTGTGTAGGTTCTGAGGAATCCCATGTGCAGCTGATGATGACTGGCATGTTTCCTGCCACAATCACGGAGCCCAGGACCGCATTTACCTTCCATGTTCTGGACGATTTCATCAGGGACAATGTAGAGTGTGGTACAACCGCAATGAACTACTATAGTAAACTGCGGAGGGTCACATCAAATGCATTTCCTCATTTGGTTCCAGTAGGTCATTCCAATCTTGCATTTCTGCAGGAATAACAGATGGGTTATTATAGGATAGGTACAAGGAATTACTGAGGGTTTCCAGGGTCTGGAGGCTGCTAAAACTGCTCAAATGGAAGGGATTTCATTCCAGATCAGCGGAACCTGGGCCAGGGGGATTAGTCCTTTTTTGCCCTGCATGTCCGCAGCCAGGGATCAACATTCCATCTGGGGACGATGTAGATCTAACTGAGTAAGTGATTGTGATATACCCCAGTAAATGAAGCTTATCAGTTTAGTTGGAAATATGCCTGCATAATCGTGATGGATGGAAATTTCAAGGTGGAGCATATGCTACTAAAGCACGCTGAAAATGAACTTTGGCTCATGGATGGAAAGGGATTCATGGTAGGATCACAACCATACAAGGAATACTTGGAGGGAACAGCAAACCAAGTGGAGGTGTGTCATAAAGTATCTCCACAGTCCAGAAGATTAAACTCTGGGCAGCGGTCGGACTGTAGTAACCACCGTGTGGTAAATCAGGCCAATGCCAACAGAAGTCAACTAGCTTCAACAGGAATTGGTGGGTGTGCATGTGCAAGGCATGGGTGTTTTGTACCACATGCAATGGTCGACTTCCAAAAGGGAGAGCAGTGAGTCCACAGATCTATCCTGCGGTATATATACCAACAACAAGAAAGGCAAGTAAACATGGACTATGCCCTTGTTTATGCAGTCAGGCATGGCACAGATCCGGCTCAGCAGGTCATAAATTTTTATGACATCAATTGTCAATACAGCAGAAACCTGCGAAGGCGAATGGAAGGAAACCAGTACATTTCGTTACCATCTGGGGTTGAAATTCAACCCGGGATTGGCATTTGGCATGTTCACGGACACCAAACACAATGCTTTGCTAGGTATGCTCCAAATTTTATTTCCGGGGCAGGAAATGTGGATGGGGAAATTATGGAAACACTTTGGTCATCCCTCAACATTGTATCCCCCTCAACACAGGGAATGGTTACCCCCCATTGGCAGGAAATGTTGGACTTCCAGATGAATGACAGCAATTTTTTGAAGATGGTCTGCATGCGTGAGTCTGCAGTGGAATTGCCTTACATATAATCTTATCATCAACACTTTAGCAATGACTTTAGGGAGAAAAATGAAGTCCGCAAAGAAAAATTTGTCGACATTTGAGAATGCCTTTACAATGTTGGATGCAACTGTAC
This sequence comes from Scleroderma bovista, assembly GCA_037178675.1. NCBI lineage: Eukaryota > Fungi > Basidiomycota > Agaricomycetes > Boletales > Sclerodermataceae > Scleroderma > Scleroderma bovista. Next base: position 3,146 of record JAYMGJ010000708.1, read on the forward strand.
CAGAAGATTTGCGCCGGATTTGGATGGACCAGGAGACAAAGGCCTTAGCGGAGCGGTTATCCAATCCCAAGGCCATGGACATATATGATGTGCAGTTGGAGAAAGGTAAGCCAAATAATAATGATGTTCAGACCTTTCTAAATATTCCTTCGAAGCACCCACCATTAAATCAATGGAGATGGATCTCATAGAACAATCCGCGGGGATCTCTCCATGGGGATCCGCAACTTGGATTGCACGGGCACTGAAAGTGGAGGAGGCGCAGGTCACACTTCGATTAGATGTCCGGAGGATCGACACCAGGGGAACAGAAACACAAATGCTGGACATTTCGCGTTGCTGTGACAAGCTACAATCCCAGATCAATGGCTTGGTCCAAGCCGTGGCACAATTCTTAGGTGAAGAATGGGATGGACTCATTTTTCCAGCGGACGGAGACAGTGAGGACGACTCTGACAACACATTCTTCTTAACATCCCCTGGAAATGCAGAAGTTGCCGCACTCCCATTACCATCGTATATGGGAATGGATGCTTGTCGTCGATTGGGGCTGGAGGGCCTTGCCAACCAGGAACTACTGCTACGACAGGGCCAGGCTAATGATGCACTGCATGAAATAAGGCTTGCATTGGCTGACAAGGCAGTCCTGTTTAGGACAGAGGTCAGACATGGTAGGAATTATACCATGGTTAGTAGGGCCTGGAAGAAGGTGACCGACACGGAGGCCGTGGTCAAGAGGCATGCCGCAGTGTATTGGTGCTGTCATCGACAAATGATCTTAATTGGAGCAAACTCTGACCTCTTGGCTCGCTATCAACCACTGGACAAGAAGGACTTGAGGGTAAGCACTGCGGTTTCGGACCCCAATGCAAGAGGACATCGGCAGGACACCTTGGCATGGTTTTGGACAATGGACATACCGAAGGATACGGATACCAATGACTGGATGTCGGAATGTAAAGTTTCCTTGCAGCAGCTCGCAAAGATATCTTTTACTGATTGTAATGTTTAGTTTACCGTGTTCATTGGCTCCGAGCCAAAGCAAAAAGAGACAGGTGGGCGGAGGAAGTAGAGCTGTTGGCTCAAGAAAAAGAGTGGACAAGGGATTTCTTCAGATACTGAGCAAAGTTATGGGAAGGATTGGAGACAAAGGCCAAATCGAATGGAAACCGTGGCTTATGTTGCTACTCAGCTGGACAATATGACCTATATAGTAAGTTGGCAGGCCTGTGTTTGTAGTGGTATGCACAGCTGTAAATGAGGATTCTGCAGAAAACATATCCCATGAAACCATCGAATTGGAATTGTCATTGCAGAGGACTTCACCGCGGGAAGATTCATTGCTGCGAAAACTACATAGATTACCAGGGTATGTTGAACATATGCAGAGTCTCAGTGTGGGGATGTTGTGGAAATGCTTTGCATTCAACAATACCCTAGCCTGACATAATATATTTAGTGGCTACATTGTCCAAAGATGTGTATTGCATGTATCTATGATCTTCCACAGCTGCTGGTATCATCCATGCTATCCGCCCAAATGTCCCGCAACATCCACCTCGAATTGGTGTTGATCTCCAACATATCCAACCTTTGGGAATAATGGAAGAGTAACTCACTCTTGGATCGAAGCCTTCGATCTACGTCCTTCAGCTGCAGTTCAATATGCGCTAACATTTCCTTTCTTGCTGCTGGCAGTGACTTTTCCATATTGACTAATGTGGGGATTGTGTTGTCCCTCACCTGTGCAATTTAGTGGATAAGTAATATTGTAAACAGTTTAATCTCACATGATCGGCTGGAAAGAACTTGATAGCCTCCTCGATTAAACCGGTGAGGTGGGTGCCATCTGATCTTGCTGTGACCGCGGGACCATCGTGTTCCCACCACGCATTTGGCATTGGCCCAGTGATCGCGACATGTATTTCATTTGGGTGAATGCAGAAGATGTTGATGTTGGAGAGCTCTAGTCGCAAGTCCTCTGGTGTCATTTCATCCACAGAGATGCATTCCAACACCCGGGCTGCAACTGCTGGGAGCCGCATGACAATGTTGGCCCTATTGTATGCCCCAAGAATGTGTTCCAGTGCTGCCTTTATTAGTGGTCAGGATCTGGAAAGTGGTATGAAACATAATGGCATACCACTTCTCCCTGAACGTGATCATACCATGGAACAGAATCCGGTAGGGCCCCCTCTCTGGACGTCTGCAATGCGCGGACAAAGCATCAGAATCTCAATCCGAAGTACTGCAAGGTGAGCAAGAGTTGGCAGGAAGTAACTGTAGCCATTGATGTGCGATCAGGGATGTGGGGCCTATAAATATAAGAGCACTGCTAGTATTCCCACGTTCCACATGTTATTGTTCAAGATATCTTTACATTCCGCAGTGGTGTAATGATGGACTTCCGCGGTTGCTTGCAAAAACTGTCTGAGTCTAGTCACGGTGATATTATCAGTGTTGTCACTGTGCCACTGAGCCTTGTAATAGAACTATCTTAAATGATGTATCATGTTTCCATTTAGTACCATCCACGGTTATATATTGGCATAATTCCCTCATGCAATCCGCACACCGCATTGCATTTCCAATGTGTACCATCCGCGGTGGTGTATTGGCATAAGTCCCTCATGCAATCCGCATCCCTCATCAATTGTACTGGTGTATTGGCATATTTCCCGCTAATATCAAATGCAACCGTGGTATGGTGTGATTTCCACTGTCACCACCCTGCTCAGACACGTAGTACCATCACAATGGATCATCTTCCATCCCTTGATCCGTTATGACCGTTTACATAAAATGCTCAATCTCCGCGGCTTCATATGAGTGAGTATATATGTCAGCACACTGGATCCATTCCAATTGCTGGTCCTTTCTGCCATGGCTCCACCCACCCCCATATTGGCTGATTACCATCTTGCTCAAAGAGTAGCACTTTACATGCGCCAACACTTCTGCTTTGAGGCCTTTCCGCTGTCTGACAACCCTGCACCAGAACCTCTTTTTGATCTGCTGGTGGATACCACGGTTGGCATGAATCACATGGTTTCCATGTTGGTGGCCGCATACAACAATCATAGTGAGTGTCCTCATCGGACTTCTGCAATCCTTTCCACCATCCATCCAACAGTGCAGTCTGGTATTGATATTATCAGGCTGGATGAAGCCTTGGCTCCAATGGAACCTGGATCCAACCTGGACCGGGAGGCGCGGCTTGTCAAGAACTTTCCCTCATCAATTACAGGGCTTGTGGACAAGCCTGCTATTATCCTTGGTGAGGGTGGAACTATTGTTCTGTGGTACATTCCTGGTGCTATTGCCCGATCAACACAGGTGACATCCGCGCTTGATTATTATGTGACTTATTGATTTGTATTTTAAGGACTGCATATTTCATGCCATGTCTTCCCTCCAGGATCCATTGAGCAGCAGCATCTTGGGCCGCACATGGAGGACAATGCCGCAATACTTCAATAATAAGGATGGCCAACTTGCGGGGTGTTTGGAATTCTTGCCAGCCAGACACCAATTAGGCCACTCAGTAAGTTACATGGGCTTAATTTTTGCAACCACTCCATGTTTGAATAGACCCGTCATGACATGCCAACAATCTCTGCGGACCTGGACACAGAGTCTGGGTACCAGTGGCTGGCGGACATGACATTCCCTGCTTCCATTATATCGGGTGTGCTATCCATAATGCATCCGCAACTGTATGATGCGGGTATGTGTGGGATTGAACTTCTTGATGATTGGTCCTGCAAGAATGACCCTAGAATGCAGCGTGCCCTCCGCAGGTGGCCCACGGTCTTTACCAATGTTTCCGTCATTGCAAACCGATGCACACCCCTCCACCGCAACCCTCATTCCCGATCTAGCTGGTATGATGTCCTTGTCAATGTCGGAGACTTTGACCATTGTGTTTTGGATCTTCCCACACTTGGAATAGAGCTGTTGTACAGGCCGGGAACTGTGGCAGCATTTTCTGGTAGGTTGCTTAGGCACGGAGTCAATGCTGTTCAGGGGAATAGGTACTGTTTGACCTATTACATGAGGGATAACATCCACCATTGGCTTAATGTGCCAAGGTGTGATTTTATGCGGGTTCAAAGTTTGGAGGAGTCCTTATTGGCTAGTATGTAATGAAGGCTTGTAGCCCATAGGTATTTATGTATAGTAATTTCTTAGGTGATGACTCTGGTGCCCTCCTGCCATATGACTGTGTGTTATGTATTGTGATCACCCATTTCATCCAGGCCAATGACAGTAAGTTGGTGAAACACTGGATCTATCAATAACAGGCATGGAGGATGACACAGATGATATGGTTGAATCACATAACAGCTCTTGGGCTGCCCTATAGGTGAAAGAGACAGCCAGTGAGCACACCCATATCAGATGGGGAAATGTATCCTCAGCCCAGACATCTACAATGGCAACATAAATGTTGGGCATATCCATGTAATGTGGGTGATGTACTATTCCAGCCCACCCATATAATATGATGTTACAGTTTATGGGCTGTGCTATATAGTATTATTATGGAGATGACTATTGAGCCCACCGGTATGGGATGGGTGACTGTGTTCTGGGCCCATGCATTGACAATGAGAACATAAGAAATGGGCTGGCCCAAATACCCTGCGGAGTGTAGTATGCCAGCCCACCCATATCATATGATGTTACAGTTTATTGGCTGTGCTATATATGATGGAGACAGGAATTGAGCCCACTGGTATGGGATGGGTGACTATGTTCTGAGCCCATGCATTGAGAATGGGAACATAATCAATGGGGCTGGCCCATGTACACTGTGGAGGGTAGTATTCCAGCCCACCCATATCATATGATGTTATAGTTTATGGGCTGTGCTATATATGATGGAGATAGCTATTGAGCCCACCTGTATGGGATGGGTGAATGTTCTGAGCCCATGCATATACAATGGGAACATAAGAAGTGGGCTGGCCCATATACCCTGGGGAGGGTAGTATGACAGCCCACACATATCATATGAGGTCATATATCATGGGCTGCCCTATCAATGATGGGAACAGGTACTGAGCCCACCCATATGGGATGGGGCATGTGTTATGGGCCCAGACATCAACAACAGTAAGATAGGCATTGGGCTGACTCATGTGATATGGGTGAATTACTGTAACAGCCCAACTATATTAGATGATGTGATACCATGTGGGCTGCCCTATATATAATGGAAACAGATATTGAGCCCATCCATATGGGATGGCACAAGGTGTTCTGGGCCAACCCATCAGCAATAGGGAAGTATGGACTGGGCTGACTCATATAATGTGGGATGGGTAATATGTCAGCCCACCCATATCACATGGTGTCACAACATCTGGGCTGGCCCATAGGTGACATAGATAGCTATAGGGCCTGCCCATCCGAGATGGGGGAATGTAATTTGGGCCCATCCATCTGTAATAGGAAGAGAGGACTCCATGGGCTGGTCCATATGACATAGGGGAATGAGATACCAGCCCACCCACATCATATGAATTATACACTATGGGCTGCCCTTATATGATGAAAACAGCTATTGAGCCCACACATATGAGATGGGGGAGTGCAACATGGGCCTGCCCATCTGCAACATAAAATGACAAAATGGGCTGACCCTTATAACATGGGTGCAATATCCAAATTCGCTTCTTGTAGCATATTGAAGGCAAAGGTTAGTGCAGTGGTTATCCATCTTGAGCCCCATCTATCTGCGAATAGATATCCCTCTGCGGGGGCGTGCGGATGTTTTCCACTGAGGGTGCAGGTAGCATATTGAAGGAAGAGGTTAGTGAATTGATTATAAACAACTGTTCCTGTATAATATAATGGCTATCCATCTTGATCCCCATCTATCTGCGGATTGATATCCACCTGCGGGGATATGTGGAGGTTTCAATGAGGGTGCCGGTAGCATATTGAAGGCAGAGATTTGTGTATTAATTATAAAAAACTGCTCCCACATAATATAATAATTATCCTTCTCGACCGCCATCTATCTGCGGATGGATATCTACCTGTGGGATATGCGGAGGTTTTCCAATGAGGGTTCCAGTAGCATGTTGAAGGCAGAGGTTAGTGAATTGACTATAAACAACTGTTCCTGCATACTATAATGGCTATCCATCTTGACCGCCATCTATCCGCGGATGGATATCTACCTGCGGGATATGCGAAGATTTTCCAATGAGGGTGCCCGTAGCATATTGAAAGCAGAGGTTAGTGAATTGACTATAAACAACTGTTCCCGCATACTATAATGGCTATCCATCTTGACTGCCATCTATCCATGGATAGATATCTGTGCAGGGATATGTGGAGGTTTTCCAATGAGGGTTCCGGTAGCATATTGAAGGCAGAGGTTTGTGTATTAATTATAAAAAACTGCTCCCACATAATATAATAATTATCCTTCTCGACCGCCATCTATCTGCGGATGGATATCTACCTGCGGGATATGCAGAGGTTTTCCAATGAGGGTTCCAGTAGCATGTTGAAGGAAAGTACACTAAGAGTCAGTGATTCCCCCACTTATAGCATAGGTATACTGAATTGACTTGTGACTTTATAGCATGATGTGGAAAATAATGCTCCTCTGGTGAAGTAGAGGAGATCACCTCTAGGGTAAGTTAATCCCACACAAATAGTGTACATGTTCACTATTTTGACTGAATTTGACAGACTCATTTTGACAATGAGATTTCACTTGATGGAGCAAGAAGATTTACTTTGGATGTTAGTCATTCACAGATAAACAGTTTAGCCATGCACTAAGTTTGCTATAGCCTAATATAGGTAACAAGGCTGGACTGGACAAAGAGATATCCAGCATGTCTGAGGTGAGTTATTGCTAGATGAGCAGCAGTTGTGTATATTAAATTGGCTTCTGCATTACAGAACAATATGGAAAAACAGCTTACACTGAGCAAAACAACACCAATCATGATCAAGGCCAGTTGTTTCCCTATCAATAGTGTACATGTTCACTAAATCCACCTTTCATTGTAGGCTGGATTGCAAGATGATGGTCTCTATCATCATCCACTGTTGGAACCATCAACACATGGTGGTTGATCCTGATTTGCAAACCTTGTGTTGCAACTTATGTCAAGTGGCCTTGGCACCAGATCAAGTACCAGGACACCTGTTAAGCAAGCACAAGGGTATATTAATAAATGACAAACAGCTGAAGAAGATACTGGATGAGTTAGAGGTGGAGATATCAGATGTACTTCCAGACCCCCTACTGAATATGGAGGGTGTACTTCCATTCAAGGGTTTAAAGGTCTGGAATGGCTTTGCTTGCCAGATCTGTCCTCAGGTCTACAGCATCACAGATCAATACATGAACATCACCTAAAACAGCATGGACCACATTGCCCTTTTGGCCTACTTGCAAGATGCAGCAGTTGAATCATGGTGGAGCACATCTATGCACCATGTGGCATGTTCATGATCATTCAAGCATTGCATCCCTATCAAATGAAATGACCAATGTTTTTCAAACCTTGCGAGAAGAAATGGATCAAGGCTTAACAGAGGAGTCAACATCTTTGGATGAGCATACCATTAGCCCATGGTTGTGGACCATGAATTGGCACAAGCATGTGACCAATTATGATGTAAAGATATTGCACAAGCTAGTGGAAATGCCTGACCATGAGGACAATGATCCACATGCACCAGGAATAAAAGGAGCAGTAAAAGATTACTTTGAGGAAGCATTGATGCTATTTGTCATATCCATACTTTTCCCAGTCGCAACTTCGGTCTAACCTTGGCCCACCTGACCTCTCCTTAGGCATAGATGCAACTCCAGATCTAGTCCGGCCATCTCCAGCCCCATAGCTGTACTCCAGCTCAACTCCGGTCACTACATCCATCTCCACCTCAGGACTAACCCCTGTCTTCCTGCAGACAGATCTGCGGTCCAACTCCACTGTGTTGGACCTGTACCTACCACTAGTTGCTACTCCGGTTTCAGTCCAGCCACTTCCTTAGCCTTGTCTGCAATGTAGCCCAACTCTGGATGGTATATCCAACTCCAGCTCAGTTCTGCTCCTGCTCCTGCTCTGCTTCCTCTGTCAGGTCCACCAATGAGCCCATGCACCTGTGTAGGCCATATGAGACGGCCAGACGAGGGTGATATTCGCCTGGGTGGGATGGGCCAGCAGAGTGGGAGCCTGGGACCACCTGTCACCATATAACAGGGGTGGGCTACATGGCTTGGGATTATCATCATGGGATATGCATGGGCTATGGTGTTGGTTAAGGTGGATTAATCAGTCATGTGTAGGTGTTGTCACCATGTCATACGAGTGGGCCCAAATATTACTATGTGCATGTTAATAAATTATCAGCACTGCTGGTTTACTACTGCGGGATTACTGCCGCGGGAGGGCTGCTGCAGTGCTGATAATTTATTGATTACTGCCACAGGATTATTTACTGGGGATTACTGCTGTGGAGGTTACTACTTGCTGGTATATGCTACCAGCGCGCAAAACCTGCTGATTCCAGTCAAGGGTTTGCCACGGAATGGATGTCCATTTGCGGGTTGATGACCCAGGCGGATAACCACCTGCAGGTGGTCAAGAAGGATAACCATTATGTTATCGGGAAAGGTGGTTTATAATGAATGCACTAACCTTTGCCTTCAATATCCTGCCAGCACCCTTACGGACAACCTCTGCATGCCCCACCAGAGGGATGGCCATCCGCGGTTGGATGGGGGTCAAGGCGGATAGCCATTATATTATGCAGGAATAGTTGTTTATAATCAGTCCGCCAACCTCTGCCTTCAATATGCTACTGGAACCCTCATTGAAAATCCCCCGCATACCCCTGCAGGCAGATATCCATCCGTGGATAGATGGAGGTCAAGAAGGATAACCATTATATTATGTGGGAGTAGTTTTTGATAATTAATACACAAACCTTTGCCTTCAATATGCTACCGGCACCATCATTTGAAAACCTTCACATATCCCTGCAGGCAGATATCCATCCATGGATAGATAGGGGTCAAGATGGATAGCCATTATATTATGCGGGAATAGTTGTTTATAATCAATTCACTAACCTCTGCCTTCAATATGCTACCGGAACCCTCATTGGAAAACTTCTGCATACCCCTGTAGGCAGATATCCATCTGCGGTTGGATGGGGGTCAAGAAGGATAATTATTATATTATGTGGGAGCAGTTTTTTATAATTAATACACAAACCTCTGCCTTCAATATGCTACCGGAACCCTCATTGGAAAACCTCCACATATCCCTGCACAGATATCTATCCATGGATAGATGGCAGTCAAGATGGATAGCCATTATGGTATGCGGGAACAGTTGTTTATAGTCAATTCACTAACCTCTGCTTTCAATATGCTACGG
>JAYMGJ010000709.1:0-68133 GCA_037178675.1 Scleroderma bovista
CTCTCTGCTTCTGCCCTCGTACAAGTACTCGGTCATTGACCATTTACCCTCGGACTCTCTGTTAAATCTTCGGTCAGCCTTCCTAATACTCGGGAAGCGCGACTACGCTACGTAGCATCTCGGTCTTACCGCTAGACCAACCTCTGACCCCCAGACCCCTCGTAGAGATCAGATCGGTGAAGAACTGGTCTTGACAGTATATTCGAACTCTAGTCTTGTACGAGTTCACAATCATCTATGTCCAGGACAATCCAAACTCGCTCATGCAAACAACCCAGAACCCTCAGCATCCGACACTCGTCGGGCTGCTGCCTTAAGCGCTCTGACTAGCCTCAGGCGCTCACCTGACTCTGTCTCCCAATTCCAAGGCTTCTCCGCTCAGAGAGCCTCCTCCCCCACTCAGCGTCGCCCACCTGGGGCTTTCGTCAATGACCTCAGCGATGACCTGGGTGGTGACCATCCCGATGACAACAGCCCCAGTGACGATGGTCGCGGCGGTGATGGTCCTGACGACCCCGATGACCCAAACCCTGATGATGGCGGTGAAGACCCCATTGAGGGCATCCCCAACTAAGAAGAGGCCAGTCTAGTCATTTTCAATAATCTCTCCTTCGCTATCGACAGACTTGTGCGATCTTCGTGCTCTTCCGAGTCTTCATCTCGCACCAAGGTGCGTGAACCCGACACCTTCGACAGGACCGATCCAAAGAAGTTGCGCACATTCCTAGTCCAGTGCGAGCTCAACTTCCAGGACCAACCGAAGGTGTTTCGCACTGACCGAACCAAGGTCACTTTCGCACAGTCCTATCTGAAGGGAATGACTCTCAAATGGTTCAAGCCAGACCTACTTGGTGCTGGAGACCCCCACAACCGTCCAATCTGGATGACCAATTGGGAAGAGTTCGTCATCGAACTCCAAACAACCTTCGGTCCCCACAACCCAGTTGCTGACGCCGAGCATCAGCTCGACCACCTCTGCATGAAGGAAAACCATTGTGCCAACCGATACGTGGTTGACTTCAACCGTATCACATCCCAGGTTCGGGGCTACAGCGATGGTGCCCTACGCCATCACTTCTACACAGGTCTCCCCGACCGAATCAAGGACAAGATAAGCCGCATCGGTAAACCGCGCACTCTGAATGGTCTTCACGTCCTTACCCAGGAGATTGACACCTGATATTGGGAACGCAAGGAAGAGGTCGCACGTCAGAACAAAACCTCTACCAGCACTAGTACCAACACCCCCAACACCAAGTCAGGTAAAACTGATAAGGGTAAATCCTCGTGCAATGCTGCCCAGTCCTCTTCGTCGTCAACCCCGACTCAGAAAACTAACAAGTCGGGCAAGACTACTGAGCTTTCGGACAAGCTCAGCAAGGACGGAAAGCTGACCTCTGAGGAATGCAAATGCAGGTTCAACATGAATCTGTGCATGTTCTGTGGTGCAACTGGCCACAAGGCCAAGGACTGCCCCAAGTCAGGCTCTTGAGCAGCCAAGGCTAGGGCAGCTACCACCACTACCACGAACACATCGGAAGCCAAACTGACGGCCTCCACTGAGGCAAAAAAATAGATAGCAACTCCCGAGACTCTGCACAGAGTGGGAGTTGCATTGTTCCCGACTGTGCACCTATGGAGGCCTGACTCAATGCAGCTGCTCTTTCTGACCCCAACTCTCTCCGACCTCAGGTTACCATCAGTGACTGTGATATACAGTCTTTCCCTGCATTAGTAGATTCGGGTTCCACCCACTGTTTCGTAGATCCGTCTTTTGCCAATATGAACACTCTTTCATGCTACTCAGTATCCCCGATCATTCTCCGTCTATTCGACGGTACCACCACCACCATAATCACCGAAGCAGCCGATCTACCTATCCATTTTCCCTCTGGCAACGTCACCCCGATGACATTTTATGTCACCCCATTGGACTCTGACTGTAAGATCATTCTCGGACACAACTGGCTCACCTGATACAATCTGTTGATTGACTGGGTACTGAGCAGTATCAAGTTCAGAACATCTATGCAGCAAGTGCCAACCCCGAGCTCACTCCCCGACCCTGTAGCGCCCTCACCGAGCGTGCTGAGACTTGACGCTATGTCAGTCTTGTCTCCTTCTCCGACCGACTCGCCTCAGGCTCCCAGTCTTCGGGCACCACCTATCGCTCTCATCAACACTGCAGCCTTTCTAAAGGCCTGCCAGCTCGATGGCTCTCAACAGTTCTCTGTCCAGCTGAACCCTGACGGTAGCTTTCGTGCTGCATCGGTCGACGCTGCTCCCAACCTCTCCTCTGTCCCTGAGGCATACCATGACTTTGCCGACGTCTTTAGTAAGGCGAAAGCATTGGTACTTGTGCCGCATCAGGAACACGACCTCAAGATCGAACTGGAAGAAAGAGTGCCTTTACCGCCTGGAAGACTCTACTCTCTCTCCCCCATCAAGCTCGAAACCCTTCGGGCATTCATCGACGAAAACCTTCGCTTTGGTTTCATCCGTCCGACCTCATCCTCCCATGCAGCCCCTGTCCTCTTTGTCAAGAAGAAGGACGGCTCTCTCTGACTCTGCGTCGACTACTGAGGACTCAACAAAATATCAAAGAAGGATCGGTATCCCCTACCCCTCATCTCCGACCTACTCGACTCTCCGAGTTGGGCAAAGGTCTATATAAGATCGACCTGAGACATGCTTACCATCTGGTTCACATTGCCGAAGGTGATGAGTGGAAAACTGCCTTCAGGACTCGCTATGGCTTGTATGAGTGGCAGGTGATGCCCTTCAGTCTCACCAACGCCCCTGCAGCCTTTCAGCGGTTCATCAACTCGGTCTTCGCAGACATGCTTGATGTCTGCATCGTAGTCTACCTCAATGACATCTTAGTCTACTCGGACAACATGGAGGACCATACCAAGCACGTTCAGGAAGTGCTTCGGCAACTTCGCCAGCACAAGCTATATGCCAAACCTGAAAAGTGTGAGTTCCATTCAGACTCGGTGGAGTACCTCGGGTACTTCCTTTCCCCCGACGGTTTGACAATGTCGCAAGACAAAGTCAAGACAATCTGCGATTGGCCCGAACCTCGCAAGGTGAAGGACATTCAGTCCTTCCTTGGCTTCGCAAACTTTTACCATTGATTCATCTTCAATTACTCCAATATAGTGGTTCCCCTAACTCGGTTGACACGGAAAGATGCCCCTTGGGATTTCTCCGACGTCTGCCGACGGTCATTCAACCAACTCAAGGAGGCCTTCACCACAGCTCCCATCCTCACCCACTTCCAGCCAGGCGCCCAACTGACAGTCGAGACTGACGCTTCGGACTATGTGATCGCCGGTATCCTATCCATCACAGGTTTGGATGACGAGATACGACCGATTGTGTTCTACTCTCGCACTCTGACCGTGCCTGAGCTAAACTACAATACACATGACAAGGAGCTTCTTGCTATTTTTGAAGCCTTCAAGACCTGGCATCATTATCTGGAGGGCCCTGCCTTCCCGATTGACGTTGTGACCGACCACAAAAATTTGGAGTACTTTTCTACCTCTAAGGTTCTCACTTGTTGGCAAGCCCGATGGTCGGAATACCTCTCCTCTTTCAACCTGATCATTTGTTTCCGACCTGGTAAACTTGGTGCAAAGCCCGACGCCTTGACTAGACACTGGGACGTCTACCCCAAAGAGGGGGATAGGGGCTTCGCCCGAGTCAATCCACAGAACCTCCGACTGGTGTTCACAGCTGAACAGCTCACCAATTCCCTTCACGCAACATACCTACACGCCCCAGTACTCAGAGCTAGTGCACTCATGGATGTTGAGCATCTCCACACCAATATCCTAGCCAACCTCCCGACCGATCCCATCGCTAAAGCCCACCTCTCGGACACATCGAATCCCCGATGGTCAACCAATGAGACTGGTTACCTACGTCTCGATGGTCGCATGTACGTCCCCGAGGCTGATGACCTATGTCTTCGTGTCCTCAGATACAAGCATGACCATCCCCTATCGGGACACTTCGGTCAGAACCGCACCCTAGAGCTCATTCATCGTGAATACACATGGCCAGGCATTCGTACCTACATAAAGGACTACGTTAAGTCCTGCACAGCCTGCGCCTGAGCCAAGATGCCACGTCACCGACCCTATGGGATGCTCAAGCAATTACCGGTCCCTGACCGACCATGGAATTCCATCTCAATGGATTTCATCAAGCAACTCCCATCCTCATCCGGCTTCACAGCCATACTGGTAGTCATAGACCAACTATCAAAGCAAGCCATATGATATGCATCCCGACTCACGACACAATAACTTCCCCCGAGCTCGCACAGCTCTTCTTACTCCACGTCTTCACTAAGCACGGCGTCCCCGTGCACGTAACGTCTGACCGAGGCTCAGAGTTTGTCTCCCATTTCTTCCGATCACTCGGTAAGGCCTTAGATATGAAATTACATTTCACTTCGGGCTATCACCCAGAAGGTGCCGGACAGACTGAGCGAGCTAATCAAACCCTCGAACAATACCTCAGGATGTACTGCAATTACCAGCAGGACAATTGGTTGGACCTACTACCTCTTGCCGAGTTCGCCTACAACAATGCCCCTAGCACTATGACTGGTGTCTCACCGTTCTTCGTGAACAAAGGATACCACCCGAACCTCGCTGTGCACCCTGAGTGCGATCTCTCATCAGCTCAGGCACGGGAATACGCAGTTGACTTAGAGTCATTGCATGAGTACCTACGTGAAGAAATGGCTGCTGCCCAGAGAAGGTGCCAAGGCCCTGCTGACGCCAGAAGATCACCCGCACCCGACTTCAAAGTCGGTGATCAAGTGTTCGTCAAAGCCAAGTACTTTAGGTCTACCCGACCATCAAAGAAACTCTCCAAGAAGAATCTCAGCCCCTACCCAATCATCGCCCAAGTCGACACTTTATCATTCACGATCCGTCTCCCTGACTCTATGCGTGCTGTCCACCCCGTCTTCCACATCTCACAGCTCGAACCAGCGACACCGAATACAATACCGAATCGGTCACAACCTCCACCACCTCCTATTGAAGTTGACGGCGAACCCGAATTGAGATCACCGAGATCCTCGATTCAAAGTTCGACCGACGTCGACGTCAATGCCCACTCCTGTATCTAGTTAGATGTGCTGGTTACGAAGGTACCGACGAAGAAACATCTTGGTTGATCACAACCGAGCTCGGACACGCTTCAGAACTCGTGGCCGACTACCACAAAGCCTACCCGACTAAGCCAGGCCCCTTAGAAAGTCTCTCACGCTAAGCCGTTCAAATCACCGAACAAAGTCTATTGATAGTGTACAAAACAAAGTAAAAAGAAAACTAAATACAAATACGGTCCGACTACTTGGACTCGCCCTCTCCATCTTTGTCTCCCGACTCTTCGCCTTCCCCGTCTGTTCCATCCAACTCCTCCTGCTCCTCACTCTCCTCGGGCTTCACCTTGCCCTTGCCCTTCGGGTCCCTCGCATCTGGGACCCTCTTCGTCTCCCAGGCTACCCCTTCTACCTTTTGACTGAGCTTCACCAGCTCCCTGGTGTTGCGATCGATTGCAGCCACAATCTCCCCGAGTTGGCAGTCCAAGACCAGCGCGACTGGGTCTGGCCGACTCGACGGCCCAGCCACCGAGAACCCCCCCATTGCTGTCTCTATTTCCTCGGTACTCGCGGCATCGGCGATCGCCTTCTTCGTCCGTTTCCGCTTCTCGCCCCCCCTCGGCGACATTGTCACTGTGGCAATCTCGCTCTCCTTCCGTTTCTCACCGCTCGCTGCTCTCTCCATCGCCGCCGTCGACACGCTGAAGGTGCACTTGACTTTTGATCATTGACACCGACCGCACGTCGGCCAGCTCGCACCCACTGCTGTCACCACTCCGCCTGCAACGGTCACAAGGGGGCTTGAACCCCATTATGCCCATGTTGGAATGGGCAGTGACCTGATGAGGCTAATCAAATAATAAATCAGCAAGGGTCAATAAAATATTAATCGGCCACGCACCTTAGGCTTCGGCCCCAGCCCTAAACGTTCCCGCATCGCCTTGCCAGCCGCCAGCGACTCGGCCTTCTCTCTCGCCCTCACCTCCGCCTCGGCCTTGCACCTTGCCTCGAAATCCACTCGCGCCTTCGCCTCAGTGACTTGCTTCGCCTCCTCTTTGGCCTTCCGCTTCTCTTCAGCAACCCTCCTCGCCTGCTCCTCGGCCTTCTTCTTCACAGCCTCCTCCGCCAATCTCCTTGCCTCCTGTTTGGCCGCCTGTTTCATCAGTCGGTCTCGTCATCGCTGTCACGCACCAAACGTGTTTGGTACTGTGGACATGGAGAAAGTTAGCCGATGAAACTAATGCGAAGAATGCACACCCAAGATCTGTTGAAAGATTGTCCCGACTTGAGGGATACAGACAGCCCTCGCTATCCATATCACGCAAAGTCAAGACTATCCTTATGCGAAGAATGAATACAAGCTTGTCATAGCCATCTATCGCACAAGAATGACTATCCTGGAGCAAGAGATGAATGCCATCGTCTGGCAGTCATCCCTCGCACGAGAACCGCAAGAAGCAGAAGAATCCAAGGATTGGTGATCATTTCAGTATGAGAGAGGAATGCAACCTACTGCAGTCCAACTCCCATACCAGAACAACCAAAGAAGCAGAAGAAACAATAGAGAAACAAAGGAGAAAAGGAAGAATCATTTTTTAGCGCCCAAATGTCAAATTTAGGCGCCCAGTGCTGGCATTCCGATATTTTGAATAGCTCCGCCATTTTTGAAGCTATCAATCATGTGACTATACCATCATGGAGCCTAGACCATGGTCTATCTGCCTGTCAAGTTCCGACGTAAATCTGTTCATTTCCCACGGAGATATTCCACCCGCAATCCAGACACCCGCTTCATCACTCACTATGGAGTCCGCATTTTCTCTGGAACGTTTCTCCGCTATTGCAGCAGACCTCAACTATGTCCTGCTCTTGGGACAGCCTCTCCCTGAGCTCCTGTGTACTGTCTGGTACATATCTTCCCAGCCTGCTCCCTCAGTCCCTCTTGTTCTCGGTCAGCGCATTCTCCTTGTCAGTCCTGCGTCGCGCACATACTTTGGTCGTCTCAAGTCTATCATTAGACTTGAAAATTCATACCTGGTCGTCTCTGTGTCTCCTGAGTCCTCTGCATATGGTCCTTTCATCCCAGAGTCCTGTCACATCCATCTCCCTCTATCATTCATCTCGCTTCCCTGGACACGTCGAATCCGCTACTTGCGATTCTCTTCCCTGCTATCCCGCAACAAACACGAATGAAACAGTGCTCTAGAACCCTTCTTAGGAGCCCTAATAGAGTACAGAACCTTCCCCTTACTGCTCAAGGGAAGACTGCACTTTGGGAGGACCAAATTTCGCATTTTTGCTCTACAGAAGCTCAATCCAAGGGATTTGTGACACTCTGTGACCAGCTGTGACTCTACTTGTCATTCCAGGCCCCCTGACACTGCTCTTCTGGTCGGATCAATTCTTTTATTATCCCCCAGCCACTCCCATCAGTGGCACTGCTTCAGAAGCTCATCTCCAGATCTAAAGTTCAATCAATCACAGGTTGTGCTTCCCTTCTTTCTGAGTCACACAGAGTCACTCTGGCTCACTCTGACTCACTCTGCTGCGCATTATTCATCCCCTCTTGGCATTACTAATCCCCATTACTCCCCTTACCAATCACTTACCAATCATCCTTCAAATCATGCTTATCATGCTGCCTATCAATTCATGACTCATGCCCCTATGATTCATATGCATTATGTCATCGCATATGCTCATTTAGCTTCGATCTACTCATCCCATGCTTTCCCCCCCTCTCTTTTGGGCCCCATGCAATGATTTTTCCATATTCTTGGTTATACACCCCTTTTTACCTATGTTTTTGCTCTTTCCCTTGGCTCAGCAGCTTGTTCAGGCTCTCCCCATTGATGACTCAGCCTGATTACACTGCTTATCAATCGCTTACCAATTTCTTACCAAGCACTTAGTCATTTGTGCTTACAGGGCCACAGCCCCTCCTGTATATAAACCAGCAGCCAAAGGCTGCAAGGAAGTGTCTGCTTCCCCATCAATAAAGCGACCACATTCACTCTCCCTCACTGTCTATAAGCTCTATCTCTGTCTTTGGACTTGTAGGTCACCCAGTGCTGGCCTAAAGCTCCTATATTGCTGTTTATCAGATATATGTTGTATCTGATCATTTCTCTAGGCTGAAGCGCAGTCTAGCATCTCTGTCCACTCCATCCCATCACTGTCCATCGCATTCTTGAAGCAGGAACTGTCCCCTTGCTTCCCTGTTGCTCCATCACTGCTGTTACACCCCTGTCATCAATCTATCATCGCTTTTCTATCCCAGGACTCTTCCTAACCACTGTGGTAGGCTGAAGAGGACTCAATACCATCCCCATCAGGAGCCCTTCCCTTCCCTCCTGCATCCTGCCTGAAGGCGTGCAGCACATCCCCCTGAGGAGATTAAATACCAGAAACGCAAAGGAAGACCACCACTTGCATTTTGCTGTCATTTGGTGTTGGTTGTTGGTTGTTCTGACCTCTTCCCTCACTTAGGCGCACATCACCATGATTGTTCGTCAAACTTGGCGATCTGGACTTGAATTGAGTTGGTCGGCTTCCCTTCCAACTCAGGTGAGGGGGCGCGCGTCCAGTCGACGTTGTCGGTGTTGCTAGCGGACATGTTTAAATTGAGGATGTTATGAAGGAAAAAATTTGATGGGTGACCGTCACCGAAGGCCAGTCTTTATACGCCCTAACTGATTTTCAAACCCAGACAATGGCCGCACACATTCGGTGTGGAATACGCATTGCAGCCTCATGGGCTCGGCCCTAAGAGGGGGATACTGTCACGACCGTGACACCTGATCACCCTGTACCCTATTGTCCGATCGCATCCACACGTTCGCCGTCTGTTCTATTGTATGTACTCCCTTTTCCATTTCTCTCTATCTGTCCTGTATCGCCACCGATCGGTGAGCGCGTTGTCTGATCTGTCTCTCTGTACTATTACCTAATATGTTTCCTTTCTTGTTTCTGGTTACTATACGTTCCCGTCCCGTTGCATTATTAATATGATACCTATCGGTAATCTGGTTATCGCACTTACCGTACTTACTCAGCGCGCAGCGCGACTGTGCTAGTCGTTCGTCGGTAATCCCGACTTCCCGTACATCGCCTCATCTGTCCCACTCAGTATAAATACCTAGATACTTGGTCTGTTGTAGTTTCAGTTCGAATATCAAATAAGATACTTCTCCTCTGTTCTCTCTTTGTGCTCTCTGCTTCTGCCCTTGTACAAGTACTCGGTTGTTGACCGTTTACCCTCGGACTCTCCGTTAAATCTTCGGTTGGCCTTCCTAATACTTGGGAAGCGCGACTACACTTTAGAGACAGTCCTGTCTCTAGGTGTAGAATTGGTAGTACTGATACTGGACTCTTACCTTAGCTATGTAGGCTTGTACTTAGCTTACTAAGCAACTTCCCTCTTTCCTCTGTATATGTTTGATCTCAGTCCTGGAGTGACTGAACACCTCTACTCTCCCTACTTCCTCTAGTATCCCCAGTCCCTGGGAGCTCTGCCAGACCTCCAGAAGCCCCTGGGTCGAGCGTGCCTCACCTGAGGCAGCAGCAACACCCAACCCCCCCCTACAACACTACATAGCATCTCGATCTTACTGCTAGACCAACCTCTGACCCCCAGACCCCTCGTAGAGATCAGATCAGTGAAGAACTGGTCTTGACAGTGTCGGCAACAGGGTCATGGGGACCAAAGGTTGTTTGGAGTTCAATGACGAACTCTTCCCAGTCGGTCATCCAGATTGGACAGTTGTGGGGGTCTCCAGCACCGAGTAGGTCTGGCTCGAACCATTCGAGAACCATTCCCTTCAGATAGAACTGCGCGAAAGTGACCTTGGTTTGGTCAGTGCGAAACGCCTTTGGTCGGTCCTGGAAGTTGAGCTCGCACTGGACTAGGAATGTGCACAACTTCTTTGGATCGGTCCTGTCAAAGGTGTTGGGTTCGCGCACCTTGGTGCGAGACAAAGACTCAGATGAGCGTGAAGATGGCACGAGTCTGTCGATAGCGATGGAGAGGTTATTGAAAATGACTAGACCGGCCTCTTCCTCATTGGGGATGCTTTCAATGGGGTCTTCACTGGGGCCATTGTCATTGGGATGGTCATCGCCTAGGTCATCGCCAAGATCTTCGACGAAG
Source organism: Scleroderma bovista (assembly GCA_037178675.1). Lineage (NCBI taxonomy): Eukaryota > Fungi > Basidiomycota > Agaricomycetes > Boletales > Sclerodermataceae > Scleroderma > Scleroderma bovista. The sequence continues at coordinate 10,278 of JAYMGJ010000709.1, forward strand.
GCCCCAGGTGTGCGATGCTGAGCGGGGGAGGAGGCTCTCCGAGCAGAGAAGCCTTGGAATTGGGAGACAGAGTTGGGTGAGCGCCTGAGGCTAGTCAGAGCACTCAATGCAGCAGCCCGACAAGTGTTGGTGTGAGTCAAAGTGAGGATTTGGGTCGGAGTAATAACTCAAACACAACACCAACAAAGGACTACGAAAAAGTGCAAGTGGTGGTTTACCTCCGCGGTGTCCAGAGAGGATGTGCTGAGGAGGGGGGAAGGGGATCTACACCAACAGGGTGATGCAGATGATGATGCAGGATACTCCTGGGGTACAGGAGTAATAGCAGACAAAGGGGATAGGGGTATGGACTCTTCCTAAAGCCTAGGAAGTGTCAAAGTGGGATTGGGTTGACTGAGACTGAAACAGCGATACTACACCTAGAGATTGGTGCAGCAAAGGGGCAGAGATGCCTCTGATGTTCAGAGGCAAGGAAGATTGACTGGTATGAAGCCTAGACTCCGCTTGAGCCTAGTATAAAGAATAGATCTTGAATAACTTGGATAAACTTGACAATATTGAGCCTTTAGACCTTCACTGAAGCCTACAAGGACTCAAAGACTGAAGGGATACTGATTGAGAGAGTCTGAGAGAGGGATAATTTCGTGCAATTGGGTCTTTTTTCACTGGGCTGAGCCCAGGGGTTTAAATACATGGGGGGGGCACAGCATTAAAGTACAAAAAGAGAAGAGAGTAAGCAGAATTTGTCAAGGATTGGTAAGGGATTTGTAAGGGGTTTGTAAGCAATCAGTAAGCAAGGGATAAGCAGGAATGAGTAAGCATAGGAAGCATGAATAAGCTGCTGAGTAAAGGAATGAGTAAGCTGCATGACAAGATTGATTGGTAAGGGAGTGAGTAATTCAAGCTTGACAATAGACCTAAGATGACCAAAGTATGTCCTTGATGCAGGACTGACGAGGAGAATGCACTGACCGAGAATGAGAGGGACTGAGGGAGCAGGCTGGGAAGATATGTGCCAGGCAGTGCACGGGAACTCTGGGAGAGGCTGTCCTAAGAGCAGGACATAGTGGAGATCTGCAGCAATAGCGGAGAAATGATCCAGAGAAAATACAGACTCCATAGTGAGCGATGAAGCAAATGTCTGGATTGCAGGGGGAATATCTCCATGGGAAATGAATGGATTTGCATCAGAACTTGACAGGCAGATAGACCAGGTTCTAGGCTCTCTGACGGTATAGTCATGTGCCTGATAGCTTCAGAAACAATGGAGCTATTCAAAATATCAGAATGCCAGCACTGGGTGGCTAAAAATGACATTTGGGTGCTAAAAACCATTTCTTCTCTTTCTCCTTTGTTTCTCTATCAATTCTTCAGCTTCTTTGATCATTCTGGTATGGGAGTTGGACTGCAGACATGTGCATTTCTTTCTCATACCACAATTGACGTTATTCCTTCAGTCTCTTCTGCTTCTTGGTGGTTCTCATGCGATAGATGACTGTCTGCATTGGCATTCATCTCTCACATCAGGATAGTCTTCTTGTGCGATAGATGGCTACGATGAGGGTCCATCGTGCTTATCCTTCGCATAAGGATCATTCGATATAGGTGTTATCTTCCATGTTCACTGTACCAAACCTGTTTGGTGCGTGACACCACACCCACTTTGCACATAACACAAAGTGTATGATGCCGCACACATAGCAGTGCAAGTCACTCAAGGAATATCAAGTCCCAGATTGAGGTGAGCTGTGCATGAGGGTAATGAGCGCTGCTCCAGCACTGTAGTCACTTTGGTCTTATTTGTTCACTGATCTTTGCTAATAAGCCAAATGCCCATTCAAACTGGCAAAACCCCTTCCTTTCACCTTTCTGAGAAATGTTCTGGAAAGTCACCATTCTCAACAGAGTACTGCACTTCCCAAATTTATCACACCATTTATGCAGTCCCATCATAATTGGCAAGTCCTTTGTTGATTTTCAGCATGCCATTGAGTGAGCAGCCTCATTTCCTCTCTCAAACACTCTCAGATGATCCCCCTAATGGAGTTGTCCAGCTCCCCAACCCAGATAAAGGGCAAGCTGGGATCCCACATCATGTTCTGTCTGCTTTCTTCCCCTCCTTTCTGTCTACTGAAAATGTCCTCCCCAAACAATCAGCCCCAGCATGGCCAAGTATGTGAAGGCAAAGTTGATATGGTTGTCATTGGTAAGTCCATTGAATGCTCTTCATTTGACTGCTCCTTATATTCTATGCAGATGACCTAGTTGGAATTCTGTCTGGGCCCACACTGAATCCAGAGACTGCTAATGCTTCAATCAGAGAAATTATCATGCAAGTGACAGATGATTCCTCATTCTGCACCCCTCCAACTCTGCCACCATTGTCTCTGTCCCCCTCTGACTCCATATTGAGCTCTTCCAGAATCTACCAGCAGTACTGCCAAGCTACCTTCAGTGTCACTTCTGTTCCTGTGCCATGGCTTCTGCTCCACTTGCCTATGCTTCAGTTCCTATCATTCTGGCCTCATCAACTCTGCCTGCGCCGGAGGCTAAATCTCACTGTCCCCGGTAGCTCTGTGACTACTAGCACTGATGGGAACACACCTTCGCAAGAGGTTCACTATCCAGTTTTACCTGAAGCTCTCCAGATGCTCCCAGTGGTGGGGAACCCAAAGCTCCCGACATTCACACTCCAGACACCCAAGGGAGAAAAATGCTGGCAACAGCTGTACAAGGGTGTTTATTTTGATGTCCCTGGCCCCAATGTGAGTGGCCCATATTATCTCATAACAAGGGGTTCCTGGATTGGTGTCCTTGCAACATGGTAAACATGTGTTCCTTGTAGAATTCCAGATACTAAAGGTTTTTCATTATCCAGGCCCAGAACAGCTCCCTATGTCATCAGGGTAAAGGGGTCCTGCTACATGGGTGTCTTCTGTCATAGAGGGAGTTGAACGCATCCTCAAAGCCATCAAATTGGGTGAGGCCCAGCTGGTAGCGTAATGTCTGTCAACTACATTCCATAACTGCCATGACTGTCATGTATTTCTCATGTGTTCCATGCATGATTGAATTAAATTGCTCAGTTTGAATACCACAAAGTTGAGTTGACAATGTGACTCCTTCACTCACATAGGTTATGGATTTGGACCATGCTCATGCAGAAACATGGACAACTATGAAAAACACTCTAACCCCCCTGCCCCCTATTATGTCTCAGTGGTGTGACTAAAATGTACAAAGGGGACACAGTGGACCATTGGGGGACCTTACAGTCCTGGCCAGTGGGGCCTTAGATACATACTCAAGTGCAATATCATAGGCATGACTTGCCCCGTGGAAGCACTAATTCCAATTGAAAAAAAGGTTATGGGCATTTGAGGGAAAGGTCTAAGCAAGATACACCAAGATACATGAAGCGAGTGTGCTATCTACAGTCATGCATCAAGAAATTAATGTACTACAGGTGGTGGTAAGAAATGATATGAAGTTGAAACCAAGGGTAGCAAGACAATGGCGGCGGTGAGTGAACAATAATAATAATAATATGAAGACAAAGTTATCCTTCCGGATGGTGGGTTTCAACTTACTATAATAGTATATTTCTACCAACATGGAGACCGCCAGACTAAGGAATCAATAGTACTTACAATGTTGTAGCTTAAGTTAAGTTATAGCAAGCATGACTTCATCACAAATATTGTAGCCTAGTAGCCATTGACTCCAATGGATTGGCAGGGTCTGTTACCAGAGGAGACAGACTATTCCTACAGCAAACGATGTCAACATTCTGTTCAATTTGTCTGACTGATAGTAGTCTCAACTGTAATATATCTAGTCACTCAGGGATTCTGCAGAGCTAGTAATCAACATCAAGTTTGGACACTCAAACTTTTCAGATCAAAGATTGTCCATTTATTGAGTGAAAGCAGCAAGTAACTACTAGTACTACAACATGTCAACAATGAGTAGCATACTGAAGTCATTGTATTAGCCCACATCATTGTCATCGTTGTACTAGCTCGTCTGTCATTGGATGCATTGGGCGCTGGTGTCATCATCATACTACTAGTAGCATCACATATCTGTCATCATCACTGTATCATGGGTCCACTTTGTGCACTTGGCCACCATGAACACTCTAGCCTCTAGTATTACTGTCACCTTGTTCAAAACAATGTTGTGAGGGCCAATAGTACATACTACACTCTTGTTCTGCTTTGGACATTGTCAGACTATCAAGACATTGACAAACAAAAGTCTGGATCCTATGGTACTCTGTCAGCCTGTCTTGTTGACATCTTGCTTAAATCTCCCACTTCAAATTGTCCATCACACTCTATGATCATTTGTTACTATCACAATGATCTCACCTGCTTTAACTCAATACACCGTTATGTTTACAACCAATCATATCACTAGTAAGGGTCATTCTCATGCTCAGTATTGCTGATTGCTGCTACAACCAATAGATTCAAGTCAAGTCCAAACTATCTTTGCATGCAATGGGTCCTTGTCCATGGTATTGGTGAGACATCTCTACTCTCAAGAAGATTCCAGATCATGTTGTTCACTTGCATGCACCTGGCCATATTGGGGAACAGAACAACACATGTTTGGGTAATTCTGGCATGCTGACCAAACTTCTCACTACCTGCCTGTCAACCTGATCCTGGTCGAAGTTCTCCACTGCCGGTGCAAAAAAAGGAATCCCATGTAGCGTTTTGGAATGGTCTAGCACCACAGCCCTTGTGTGGGACATGTCATGGTGGGTATTTACATCCGGTCTGTATTTTTCTTCGCAAAATGGGTATCTTTTTGATTTGTATCTTGGCATGTCAACATCCATCGCTTCAAGTCACTATGCCCCATCATGGTTGGACAACACCAGCACAACAGGATTGGCTGATGGAGAAACTACCCAAGTATCAGGAATTCAGTCAAACAAAGAGTTATTCATTATTTTGGCCATCTTGTTTTGAGACTTGGTTTAAAAAATGGCCAGAGAGACTGGATGCATTTCCTGACATCCCTCTGGATCAGCAGTTGACTGTAGAGCAGTCGGCAGTGGTCAGTAATGCCATTAAAGCACACAAAGATGTAAGTGTTCCACTCAATTCCCCACCCACACCATTGACATGCATCCAGCAAATTTGAAGTGGGTTTTGATGGTGTACAAACAACTCTCGAACCAATTGCCTCACCCAGAAACAGCGCAGCATACTTGTTAGCATGGTGGAGCCAAAAAACCAGTGTTCTCTCAGTCAGTCAGAGGTATACTTGAAGAACTACTACAAACAATGGATTAAACCTGCTGTGGATGCTGAAATTAAAGCTGGCAACATAGAAGACACCTCAAGCACTTGACTTTCTATGGGACACAAACTCTCGAAAAAGCTATTGGCTGAAGAAACAGACAACATTAAGATGGTAGTTGAAAGGCTTCACAGTGAACAGAAAGTGGATATGTCAGACCTGATCGTTATGGAGACCGATCCAACGAGGATGTTACATTAAGTATCTGACCACAAACATTTTCATGCTTACATAATTCACAGAAACATCAATGACTTGCCTCTCCTTTTTGACTGTGTTGGGGAATTGATTTATCACAGGACTGGGTTCATTGTCACATTTCTTTGTGCAGGCCCAAACCCACAAAATGACTGGAATATATCTGCTACAAGGTGAGCCAATCTTGGTATGACTACAAGAAAATATTTACAGACATTATAACCAGCTACCACATTGGAAAAACACGACTTCTCTGAGGTATATCCAGCAGTGGATAATGATGTCTTGGCATTATTCATCGACTTTGCAGAGCTAGTGTACTGTAAGTGTTGATCTACTAATTACAAATTGTTCTTATGTTTTGTCTAACCCCTGACCAGCGGAAGTTACTGAGGCAGGCATGGCCAGTTGGCCCTGTGGCTGGCAAGGACTCCAGCCACTGTGACAAATTGAAGGACAGTAAGCATGGTGTGTGTGGAGAGGAAGCTGAGGCAAGAAGGGGGGCACAGGGGTGCAGTGGTGCAAGAGCAGTGGCCAGTATTGAGGGCCTTTATAGGTTTGATGATGAAGATGATGCATCACTGGCAACAAAAGGTCTTGATGTGGTAAGTGGATGTGATGCATCACTTGGATCTTTTCTGATGCACTAGTCCCTTAGGCTGTTGGTAATATTTCAGAGCTTACGGAGTCCCACACATGCAATGATAAGAACAATCATGTGACAGTAAGTAATTTTGATGCATCATTCTCTCGTTATTCTCTCATACTGATGCACAAATTCCTAGCAATCTGTTGACACTGGCACACCCAACCTTGATGCAACAGTTCACAGCAACCCATGTGTTGTGCACTCACACCAGGTGTGTATAACCTTACATCTATGTTACCCTACCACTTAGTCACCATACATCCCTACGAGTACTCCTTCAGTCAGGCAGGTCGCCTGACAGTTACCTATGATACCTGTTACCCCCTTCCTCTCACGCCCACTCAAGAAGCTGCCTGAGAAGCAGACTTCAAGAGGATTGAGCAGATGAACACCTCCTTCTGCCGCTACAACCTCATTGTCAACACCCTTGCAGACCTCTTCCTCGACAACCCCTGCTTCTACATCGAAGCCAACCCTGACCCCCAGTGAGAAGTGGACATCACCTGGTGTGACACCACAGGTCGTGATGTGAATTTCCTTATTAAGCATATGCCTAGATAGTGTCAAATGTTACAAAATCTCAAATGTAACATTTTGCTTTACCTTCATATGCGCAATCCACGCGTCCGCTTGATGTCGACATTGGGGCTGCAAAGCATTACATTGCTTCGTACGTGTTGTGCCTATGCAAGCAATGTAATGCTTTGCAGACCTGTGCTACCTTTGCCATGTCAAAGGTAGGTGACCGGTTACCCACTAATGGCCTCCCCAGATCCCGAGCCTGCTAGATGCCAGTATAACTGCATCTGTCTCAAGTACGGGTCTGGGCAGCCTCACAGGATCTCTCATACAGCCTGGTACCAACATCTTGCCAGCGCATGCACAGAAGAAGAGCGTCAACATATACGAACTGTGAGGTTATTGGGAGACCGAATAGCAAGCCCCCCACCTCTCACCAAACCTTCATTGATACCAGATCGCGACTACTCGGTGCCCCCCAGCATTCGGAGGGCTGAGGCACGCTGAGGACTTGCCAAGCAGGCCAGGGAAAACCACAATCCCAATGAATATGTGGGTTGACGGAAGTGTGTGCGTGTGTGCGTGCAGCAGCCCATCGACTCAGAAGCTGGTCCCTCAAATTCTGGTGACCAGGTGAGTATTATACGTTCACGGATTTTCTGTGGTGTACTGACAACAGTTCTGTCCTCAGGCGTCCGATCCTTTGCAGTCTCAGACAGCGCGACATGATGATGATGATCCGTCCCATTTTGATAATTGTGAGTTTATTTTCTTGTCTATTTTTGCCTCCTTACTCTGTGCTGCCAGAAGAGCATGGTGCTCCACCACCACCAGAAGATCACGATGCGCCACCCTCAGAGGAGCACGATGTACCTCCACCAGACAAGCACAAAGTGTCACCACCCCCAGAGCAGCACAATGTACCTCCACCAGACGAGCACAACACGTTGCCACCCCTAGAGGAGCATGGTGTACCTCCACCTCCACCTCCACCAGAGGAACACGACATACTGCCGCCCCCAGACAAACACAATGTACCTCCACCACCTCCACCAAACGAGCACGATGTGTTGCCACCCACAGAGGAGCACGATGCACCGCCCCTACCCCCCCCCACCAGAAAACTGCCACATCACATACCAATGACGCACCTGCCCCCAGATTAACATACAACACCTCCGTGAATGTGTTGTTATTCCCAAGCTGAAGGAGACTGTAGCATTCGTTTTTGCTCTTTCAACTGCTACCTTGGAAGATCTGGTCGCAAAGCTTAGTCTGCAGGCTTTGCAGCGTCTTCGGGACCCCCCTCACCAGCCTCTCTTCATCAATAGTGCTGGTCATCACCATAGCATCTCGACATATCTCGCCACAGAACATTCTTCCGAGGATGCCTACGAGAAGATCTGCTGTTCCACTGCTCGGAACTTCGCAGGTGCACCAGGTATCGAGGACCTCCTTTCCTTTCACAAGGTGGAGAATCTCATTGAAGCAATGACTGGTGTCGAGAAGGTTCAGCATGATATGTGTCCTAACAGCTGTCTGACATTTACAGGTCCCTATTCTGATGAAGAGGTGTGTCCACTGTGTGGAGCTTCCCACTGGAATCAGGAGCATTTACAGTTTACCAACGGCCGGAGCAAGGTACCCGCTAAACGATTCACTATGATTCCTCTAGGTCCACAGCTCCAGGCGCTCTACCATGATCCCTATCAGGCTCGTCAAATGCGCTACTTATACGAGCGCACACAGCAGATCTTTGCCGAGCTCAGATGAACTGGCTCGATATCTTCTGTCGACGACATCGCAGCAGGATGGGATTATCTCGGGGCGGTTCTTGATGGCAACATCAAGAAGGACAACATTGTTCTGATGGTCTCGCTTGACGGTGCACAGCTATACGAGAGCAAGCAATCGGACTGCTGGATCTACATCTGGATCATCCTCAACTTATCCCCAGACAAGCGGTACAAGAAAGTCCATGTCTGCCCGGGAGGATTCATACCAGGCCCCAATAAGCCAAAAAATATTGACTCATTTCTATTTGTAGGACTCCATCACATCGCAGCACTTCAATGCGAAGGCCTCCGCATCTGGGATGCGTCCGAAGACCGTGCATTTAAATCTGGCCTCTATCTTCTATTCACAACAGCGGATGGCCCAGGTCTTGTGTGCTGGGATGGAATGGTCGGACACAGCAGCAGGAAGGGCTGTCGGGTTTACTGCCCAATGCAAGGTAGGCAGAAAGATCAAGGCACTCACTACTATCCAGCGCTCTTGAAACCACTGGACAACATACCAGGCAGTGACCACCCCGACATCAACATCTTTCAGCTTCCCCTTGGGGGCTCTGGCGACTATGCTGATAATCTCATGCGAGTCGTTAGTGCTCCTAGTCAACAACAATGGGAAATCCGCAGGACTGAGACCGGTATCACCAAGCCGCCTCTAATCCTTGGGCTTGAACCTTCATGATCACTCGGAGTACCTCTCTGCATGACTACCGACCTCATGCATCTCGCCGGCAATCTTTCCGATCTACTCATTTCACTCTGGCGTGGAAATATGGACTGTGGTAGAACTGACAACAAGAATTTGTGGGACTGGGCAGTCTTCCACGATGAAGACACTTGGACAGCACACGGGAAGGCCGTCGAGGAAGCCGGCATGTTCATTCCTGGCTCTTTCGATCGTAAACCACGCAACATCGCGGACAAAATCAACACGGACTACAAAACCTGGGAATTCCACCTTTATATATTCAGTCTCGCTCCTGTACTTTTGTATGGCGTCCTTCCTGAGTGCTATTGGATCAATTTTTGCAAGCTCGTGCATGGTATTCAAATCATGTCTCAGCATGTTATCAGCAAGCAAGATATCGAGCATGCTTACGTCTTCCTCTGCTCTTGGGGATGTGAGTTTGAGCTCATTTACTACCAACGCCAGCAAGACCGGCTCCATTTTGTTCGCCCATGCGTCCACCAAGTTCTCCATCTCGTAACCAAAACAATGCACAAAGGCCCCCCAATTTGCTATGCTCAATGGACAATGGAACGGACCATCGGAAACCTTGGCCAAGAAATTCAGCAGCCATCAAAACCATACGAGAACCTTGCCGAAGAAGGAGTGCGGCAATCCCGGGTAAGTCTAACTCTATTCCAGCTAAACAAACTAAAAACAATGCCTATCAGGTTAATGCCCTACTTGCGATCATGCCCGAGCTTGACGATGGAATCAAAGGGAATCCCATGGGCTCTGTCAATTTAGGAGACGGCTATGTTCTACTGCGCAAACGAGACAAGCAACCCTGGCTCCCGATCGGAGAAGAAGCTCGCGTGATCAGTGAGTTCATGGGCCAGGGTCAACCACTTGAGCATTTCAAGCGATGTGAGTCAAAGTGTGGATTTGGGTCGGAGTAATAACCCAAACACAACACCAACAAAGGACTACGAAAAAGTGCAAGTGGTGGTTTACCTCCGCGGTGTCCAGAGAGGATGTGCTGAGGAGGGGGGGAGGGGATCTACACCAACAGGGTGATGCAGACGGTGATGCAGGATACTCCTGGGGTACAGGAGTAATAGAAGACGAAGGGGATAGGGGTCTGGACTCTTCCTAAAGCCTAGGAAGTGTCAAAGTGGGGATTGGGTTGACTGAGACTGAAACAGCGATACTACACCTAGAGATTGGTGCAGCAAAGGGGCAGGGATGCCTCTGATGTCCAGAGGCGAGGAAGATTGACTGGTATGAAGCCTAGACTCCGCTTGAGCCTAGTATAAAGAATAGATCTTGAATAACTTGGATAAACTTGACAATATTGAGCCTTTAGACCTTCACTGAAGCCTACAAGGACTCAAAGACTGAAGGGATACTGATTGAGAGAGTCTGAGAGAGGGATAATTTCGTGCAATTGGGTCTTTTTTCACTGGGCTGAGCCCAGGGGTTTAAATACATGGGGGGGCACAGCATTAAAGTACAAAAAGAGAAGGGAGTAAGCAGAATTTGTCAAGGATTGGTAAGGGATTGGTAAGAGCTTTGTAAGGGGTTTGTAAGCGATCAGTAAGCAAGGGATAAGCAGGAATGAGTAAGCATAGGAAGCATGAATAAGCTGCTGAGTAAAGGAATGAGTAAGCTGCATGACAAGATTGATTGGTAAGGGAGTGAGTCATCAGCTGAGTAATATACCAAAAATGCGAAAGGGATAGAGTAATACTGATGACAAGAGAGCATCAGTAAGCAAGGGATGAGTCACTGCACAGCAGAAGGAGTCATTGATGCACAGCCTAAGAAGTTTGATGGGGGGCTGTGTACCATCAGGAATTTGATGGGACAACAATGGGGAAGATCTGGGATTAATAGGGGGATTGATCCGAGACAAAACAGCCACAAGAAGGGTACCAGGGGTCCAGAGGTCTTTTTGGGGGGTCAGCATACACTAAAGTATAGTGCATGTGTTCTAGCGCCGCTGAAGCGCAACCATGGGCTCCCTTGACGAGCTCTCTTCTGGGAAAGAACGAGAGAGGGTTCTTCTTCCTAATAGCACTATAAAGTGGGGGGGAATAACTGTCATGGTGCTGGGGGACGTCGTCTGAAAGTAGGGAAGCGGATAGAGTATTGAATTCGGCGCATCCAGGGAAGTGAGACGAACGACAGAGGAAGATGGACATGGCAAGTATCTGGGAGGAAGGGACCATAGGCTGAGGGCTCAGGGGACACAGAGACGACCAGAGAAGACTTCTCAAGCTTGACAATAGACCTAAGATGACCAAAGTACATCCTTGATGCAGGACTGATGAGGAGAACGCGCTGACCGAGAACGAGAGGGACTGAGGGAGCAGGCTGGGAAGATATGCCAGGCAGTGCACGGGAACTCTGGGAGAGGCTGTCCTAAGAGCAGGACATAGTGGAGATCTGCAGCAATAGCGGAGAAATGATCCAGAGAAAATACGGACTCCATAGTGAGCGATGAAGTGAACGTCTGGATTGCGGGGGGAATATCTCCGTGGGAAATGAACGGATTTGCGTCGGAACTTGACAGGCAGATAGACCACGTTCTAGGCTCTCTGATGGTATAGTCACGTGCCTGATAGCTTCAGAAACGATGGAGCTATTTAAAATATCGGAATGCCAGCACTGGGCACCTAAAAATGACATTTGGGCGCTAAAAATCATTTCTTCTCTTTCTCCTTCGTTTCTCCATCAATTCTTCAGCTTCTTTGATTGTTCTGGTATGGGAGTTGGACTGCAGACGTGGGCATTCCTTTCTCATACCACAATTGATGTTATTCCTTCAGTTTCTTCTGCTTCTTGGCGGTTCTCGTGCGATAGATGACTGTCTGCATTGGCATTCATCTATCGCATCAGGATAGTCATCTTGTGCGATAGATGGCTATGATGAGGGTCCGTCGTGCTTATCCTTCGCATAAGGATCATTCAATATAGGCGTTATCTTCCATGTTCACTGTACCAAACCTGTTTGGTGTGTGACAGCGATGGGCATGACTACGCCTTCCCAATGGTCAAATCGCTCAATCTCTCTTGCGGGAGAGACTCAAGACAACCACTCAGATACGCATCTCAAGAAATGTGAAGGCAAGTATGTATTGTTTTTGTTAGTACTAATTGCTAACAACAATGTAGTTTAACCACAATGGACAAGAACATTTTGGAGAAGTACAGTACTTTGCCAGGCTCGCCATGGATGCAAGAGAAGATGAGGACGAAGAGGCTTGGCAGTTTGAAGATGTTGTGGTTATTTGTACCTACTCCCTCCCGGACAACTCACTTCTAAACTTATCGTCACATATGCTCGTGTCATCAATGTTTTCGAATGAACTGGACGTTGTCCGAATCAAGTCAATCAAGAGCATGGTTGGAATAATACCACATCGTCTCAAGCATCTGTCCAGCATAATAGAAGACCGTTTCTTCGTAATGGAAAAACCAGGGCTGGATATTTCACAAGTAGGTATACCATACAATGTGTATCAGGATGAGGAAGACCAGGGCGAGGACATTGAGCAACAATAAAACATTATTTCATACTAGACAGTGATATAACACGAGGAGTGGTGCAGTGCGATGAAGGCATGATCTACAGAAGTGTGCAAGAAATGGGTGATGGGTACAAGAAATGGACAATGTGTACAAGCAACAGGTAACAGTATAAAAAAACCTAAGATGACTCCAGCTTCATGTGCTTGGTGGGAAGGCCTGCTGAACTGTCTGCTGGCGCCTTCCTTTTTGCAAGTTGTGTTGGGATGTCAGATGGGTCAAACTGAAGAACCCACGGCTTGTGGGCCTTGTGGGTAAGCACTCGGCATGGAGTCACAGAGACAGGTTCAAACCTACAATAAATCAGAAGCAAGAAACATTGTCAGAGTTGAGAAGACTTACTTCAATACACCGCTGTCCTTGCTGTCCTCTATTTCTGGGTCGAGCTTGCAGTCGATATCCTCGTCTTATCTCAGGGGATTCATCGGCATCTCTGAGGATAGTGAGCTTGTTGTGAATCGTGTCGACTGTTTGGCTTGCAGCGACCACCTTGCAAAACGAGTCCTGTATGCCGGCAGTTCCTTTGAATGCCTTCCACAGTGTTGCATGAAGAGTTTTGAGGGTAGCGCTAGCCTCTTCGACCTTTTCGAGCACTTGTCCCTCCAAAGTAGCCTTCTGATCAGCAGAGAGGCTGCTGTCCATAGTATCAACATTTTTTAACCTTTAGTAGAGTTACTTATGTGGTATCTGTGGTATCCTTTAGTCAGAATACAATTTTTTTGACCCTGGGTGATTGGACATCAACAGAAAAAAAATGAGTCTCCCACTTGGAGAGAGAACCAGTGACTTCAACGTATATAACATTGTCGATTACAGTGAGAATGCGTGTAGTTGGTGCAGAGGACATGACAATATAGTTGAAGTAGTTAATAAACGGACTTAAGAGAATAGGTCCATGCATACCTTAATTAAAGTTTGGCATGTCAGAAAATGCTGGCTAGCACGATTATCTACTGGTACTACCTCCCACTTCCTCCCCGCCCTCGATGACAGCAATGTTGTGCTTGTCGCCATCAAACAACCCTTCTGGCTCTCTTCTGATGGGCTCCTCTTCAACATTTCCCACTAGCCCGACTTTTCAGGACTTCCCCTTGCAGCATTCTCCAGATACGAATTTCTCACAGCCAACTGACGCATCGATGACGACATTCTCCACATTTTCAAATGTAAGTACTCTTTTCCGATCTTGATCTCACCACAACCTTTTGTTTTAGAACGCATATAGTCAGGTCAGCCTTCTACAAGAATGCAACAAGCACTTAGAAGGCCAAGTAATGAGACTTACTATAGAGAACAACACTCTCAGGTGCGTAAAATCTATTCTACCACTCATTAACTCATACTGAGCTTACATTAGGTCCGCCTTCCAGTACCTGGCAGGGGCCATTGGTTTGCGCGACCTGGACCCCTGCCAGGTCGAGGGCAGCACTGTGTTCACCCAGCCGTCCACCTCATCGAAGTCACAGAAGGAGCTTGACTACAAACTCCCTGCAACATGCAAAAATTACCCAGCAATCCGATTTTGGGACCGACAGGACTGGGACCAGTACCTCGACTCTGCTGAAGGACAGAAGAGTAAGTGCAGGACCTTAGGCTATCTCGAGGACAAGAACGGAGACGTGCCATTGAACAAGACTGCCAAAGCAATTCAGGTCATTGTCCGCCGGGGCTGGGCCCAACTGGTGCAAGAAGGATCTGCGCCGCAATCTTGGGGAAGGCTGACAGCGAGTGCCCATGCTTTTTTCCACAACATGGAAAAGGTGTTTCCGATGTTCAAACTGGCAAACAATGGTTGGAAACTGGATTATCTCGCTTCGAATAGCTATTCCGCCTGGCGAAAACAGAAGCTGGATGCAAACTGTAGGTGGAAGAAAAAAGAAAAGGGGGTAAAGGTAGAAGAAGATGACAATGACAATGACGACAATGACGATGGCAATGACGATGAGGAGGTCAGCATGAAGCGTAAGGGCCCACGTTGCAAGTCAGAAGCCCCCGAGAAGAAACTCAAAGGTGTGTGTGGTGACATACATTTACAGTGAATATACCTAACTTTTTCTGTGTACAAGCGACTCATAAACATGAAGACGACTTATCAATGTCCGGCTCAATGTCCTCACTCTCGCCTTCTTCTTCCAACACCTCCGCTTCACCATTGGGGTCAGTACAAGGTCTGTCCACAATGTTTTCTGAGCAAGATAGTCCTGTCCTCTATACGGCCACCAGGGAGAGGGAAAGTCAGCGCGAGTCAGGTGCTCTCATTGACCCACTGTAAGTAGGGACATACTTTTGTGGCTGACTCTACTGATATTAGTGCACTGCAGTGCTGGGCTGGCTCTTGCAGCCAGCAAGGCACAAGATATCCTGCCCCCATCGCCACCTCTTCCTGACTCCAGCACTCGAGCTCAAGCATCCCAGGACAGCTCTGCAACTGAGATGGCAAGACCAATTCTCGAACTAGCAGATGCCGTCTTACCTGGCGCTGTACCAAAGCCTGCTACGCCTGACAACACCCAGACAGTGCCAGTCAACAAAACTACCAAGGGTGGAAAGGCGAAGATGCGCCCAGGTCTGACCAAGAATGGACGGTATGTTTCAAAAAATTAGCACTAATACTACGCTCATTCGTTCCTAGTAACTTATGTGCTTACCGCTGGCGCAAACAAGTTCCATCGAGCGGGTCTACAGAAGAATTCCAAAAGTATTACACCGATTTGACCGCCGATAAACGAAAGGTAAGTTCACTCATTGCTAGGGATGTCGGGAAGCTCAGCATATGGGACAGTCATATGATGATGAGGCCACAGCACTGGTAGGTATTTATTTTCTAGGCATCCCAATTCTAACACCCTCGGACACAGGTTGCAAACAATGGCTGGGACACGAAGATGATCAGAAATGGCACTCTTTATTAGATTTCAGTTGCATCGCTTCTCTGGCATGGACACAGTTGATTTTCTCCATTTTCTCATTGCTCCCATCTTGATTCTCTCGTGCACTGGCACGCACGCACGCACATCATCTGGACCCTTGTTCCTGTCATTTTCGCCTCAATTTTCTTGCATGCACACATGAAGTTCATTTGGACCTTTTTCTCATCATCATCTCGATTCTCTTGCACGCACACACTTCATTCGGATTTTAGATCTTAGATGACACTGTTCTCGTCTCGATTCTCTTGCACACATGCACGCACGCACTTCACCTGGACATTTACCCACATGGCCTCAAGTTCACTTTCCTAATCGTGTACTCTTCACATTATTCGATTGCACCTCATTGTAGATTTCTGGTACCAGGCATTGTATGTAGTAGTAATAGGAATGCAATAATATGTGGTCATTTTAGGGCACATTTTGTAGGAAATGCAAAGTACAACCAGAAAATATATTGTCATACCTGAGAATATGGTACTGCAAAGAATTGATATGCCAAAATGTGATATTTTATGTCACATCCCAAATCGCAACATGTTGTCACGCCACGCTCTGCCCAAGAATATCACAAATGTGATATTTGTCAACATTTTATTACAGAAATGTGATACTACATGTTTCGCAGCCACAGCCACCTGCAAATTCACATCACGACCTGTGGCGTCACACCAGGTGATGTCCACTTCTCACTGGGCCTGACCTCCTGCTCGCACGCCACCGTACGTTTCATGCTTCCTGTCTCCACCCTGCATGTTCCCAAGGAGCCTCCTACTCCCACTACCACCTGTATTAGGCAATGGATCAGCAGCAGGGTGCCCTTCAGAATCTTTTCCTTCAGCTCGTGCAGGGCCAAATCGACCTGCAGAACAGTATCCAGGCCGTTTCTGATGTGCAGCAGGGTCTCGGTGCCCCCACCAAAGGCAAAGCATGAGGTGCTAAGAAGATTGTCACTGAACCTGGGAATTATGATGGCTCCCCCCAGGCGTTCAGGGTATGGTGGAGCAAGATGAAGTTGTGGGTCTTTATGAACCAGAGGGCCGGTCTCCTTAAAAAGAATAGCAAGATCATGGCAGCCATCCTCTCTCAGTTCGAAGGACCTAAAGCTGGGCGTTGGGCCCAGGTTAAGTTGGAGTACTACATGGGCCCAAATGTCCAGTACCCGACTTGGGATGAGTTACAGGCAGAGATAACTGGTTATTTCGTGCCTGGAAACAATGCTGACTGGGCTAGGTCTCAGCTGTTGAAGTTGCACCAAGGGCCTTGTCAGCAAGTAGATGAGTTCCTTGCGACCTTTGAGTTGCTGAGGATAGAAAGTAACTGTCCCAATGCCTATGCTAGGGACTTGTTGGAAAGAGGCATGCAGAGGCAGGTCCACCAACAAGTGTACCTGCTTGGCAAACCTTGGTCGACCTATCCCCGAGTTAGCCACCTCAGTCAGGACCATCGGAAGAGCCCAGGAGCTCTTCTTGATTAATATGCAGGGTAATACCCACTATTTTTAACAGGGCGGAAGCTCTTCTCCTTATGGAGTAACCCTGGGTGCTGGCACCCCAATGGATATCGATGCTGCTCAGCAGCAAAATCAACAATGGAGTAAAGGGCTCCAATGCTACAATTGTCAGGGGTTTGGACACATCGCTCGCGAGTGTTCACAACTGTGCCACCCACAATGAGGGCAACCCCAGCAAACCCGGGCTGTACAGCCCCAAGCCAATGACGAACGAGTCAATGCCATTTGCAGTATGTCCTTCTCCGAAATGAGAAACTATTTCAAGAATTTAAAAGATTAGAGAGTGAGGATACAATGGGCACCCTTGCTCTCAAGTCTGAATTGGACACTGCAGTAAGAATCTTGGACTATTGTCTCTCTTGTGCTAAATCTCCTGAAGCACAGGATATTTATAAATACTGCATCTCTCTTCTCTCTTGTAAAATACAGAAAACCCACAAAAAATCTTCTTCTGTAGTCTCTCCTGTTTCTGTCTCCTTCAACAAGTACTCTGTCTTGACCATAGATAGTATGGACTGTAACAACTCCCCTGTATCTATTGCTGTACCCTCTAAGGGAGTCCCTGCAAAGGGCTTGGCACCAGAGGTTAAATCGAGTGTGCTTAATTCCCTGTTGGATAATATTGTTTCTTCCCCTTTTTCATCTGAGGAACCAGAAAGCCCCACCAGAACTGAACAAGTTTCTTTCTTGGACTTGCGAAGGTCCTTCACCTTGGAGTGTGAAGTGACGATGCCCGTCCACATTCGCGGACCTCTTAACACTATTGAAGTAGACACCCTGCTAGACAGTGGCGCTACTGGTTGTTTTGTTGACAAGAGCTGGGCTCTTGATAGGTGCTTGCAGTTATCTAAGTTGGTAAAGCCTGTTCCAGTGCTTAATGTAGATGGCACCAGGAACCAGGAAGGCAATATCACACATTATGCATTACTTACAGTTGGTATTGGGAAACACGCTGAGCCACGCACCTTAGGCTTCGGCCCCAGCCCTAAACGTTCCCGCATCGCCTTGCCAGCCGCCAGCGACTCGGCCTTCTCTCTCGCCCTCACCTCCGCCTCGGCCTTGCGCCTTGCCTCGAAATCCACTCACGCCTTCGCCTCAGTGACTTGCTTCGCCTCCTCTTTGGCCTTCCGCTTCTCTTCAGCAACCCTCCTCGCCTGCTCCTCGGCCTTCTTCTTCACAGCCTCCTCCGCCAATCTCCTCGCCTCCTGTTTGGCCGCCTGTTTCATCAGTCGGTCTCGTCATCGCTGTCACGCACCAAACATGTTTGGTACTGTGGACATGGAGAAAGTTAGCCGATGAAATTAATGCGAAGAACACACCCAAGATCTGTTGAAAGATTGTCCCAACTTGAGGGATACAGACAGCCCTCGCTATCCATATCACGCAAAGTCAAGACTATCCCTATGTGAAGAATGAATACAAGCTCGTTGTAGCCATCTATCACATGAGAATGACTATCCTGATGCGAGAGATGAATGCCAATGCTGACAGTCATCCCTTGCACGAGAACTGCCAAGAAGCAGAAGAATCCAAGGATTGATGATCATTTCAGTATGAGAGAGGAATGCAACCTACTGCAGTCCAACTCGCATACCAGAACAACCAAAGAAGCAGAAGAAATGATGGAGAAAAGAAGGAGAAAAGGAAGAATCATTTTTAGCGCCCAAATGTCAAATTTAGGTGCCCAGGGCCGGCATTCCGATATTTTGAATAGCTCCACCATTTTTGAAGCTATCAATCATGTGACTATACCATCATGGAGCCTAGACCATGGTCTATCTGCCTGTCAAGTTTCGACATAAATCTGTTTATTTCCCACGGAGATATTCCACCTGCAATCCAGACACCCACTTCATCACTCACTATGGAGTCCGCATTTTCTCTGGAACGTTTCTTCGCTATTGCAGCAGACCTCAACTATGTCCTGCTCTTGGGACAGCCCCTCCCTGAGCTCCTGTGTACTGTCTGGTACATATCTTCCTAGCCTGCTCCCTCAGTCCCTCTTGTTCTTGGTCAGCACATTCTCCTTGTCAGTCCTGCATTGCACACATACTTTGGTCATCTCAAGTCTATCATTAGACTTGAAAATTCATACCTGGTCGTCTCTGTGTCTCCTGAGTCCTCTGCATATGGTCCTTTCATCCCAGAGTCCTGTCACATCCATCTCCCTCTATCATTCATCTTGCTTCCCTGGACACGTCGAATCCACTATTCACGTTTCACTTCCCTGCTATCCCACAACAAACATGAATGAAACAGTGCTCTAGAACCCTTCTTAGGAGCCCTAATAGAGTACAGAACCTTCCCCTTACTGCTCAAGGGAAGACTGCACTTTGGGAGCACCAAATTTCGCATTTTTGCTCTACAGAAGCTCAATCCAAGGGATTTGTGACACTCTGTGACCAGCTGTGACTCTACTTGTCATTCCAGGCCCCCTGACACTGCTCTTATGGTTGGATCAATTCTTTTATTATCCCCCAGCCACTCCCATCAGTGGCACTGCTTCAGAAGCTCATCTCCAGATCTAAAGTTCAATCAATCACAGGTTGTGCTTCCCTTCTGTCTGAGTCACACAGAGTCACTCTGGCTCACTCTGACTCACTCTTCTGCGCATTATTCATCCCCTCTTGGCATTACTAATCCCCATTACTCCCCTTACCAATCACTTACCAATCATCCTTCAAATCATGCTTATCATGCTGCTTATCAATTCATGACTCATGCCCCTATGATTCATATGCATTATGTCATCGCATATGCTCATTTAGCTTCGATCTACTCATCCCATGCTTCCCCCCCTCTCTTTTGGGCCCCATGCAATGATTTTTCCATAGTCTTGATTATGCACCCCTTTTTACCTATGTTTTTGCTCTTTCCCTTGGCTCAGCAGCTTGTTCAGGCTCTCCCCATTGATGACTCAGCCTGATTACACTGCTTATCAATCGCTTACCAATTTCTTACCAAGCACTTAGTCATTTGTGCTTACAGGGCCACAGCCCCTCCTGTATATAAACCAGCAGCCAAAGGCTGCAAGGAAGTGTCTGCTTCCCCCTAAATAAGGCGACCACATTCACTCTCCCTCACTGTCTATAAGCTCTATCTCTGTCTTTGGACTTGTAGGTCACTCAGTGCTGGCCTAAAGCTCCTATATTGCTGTTTATCAGATATATGTTGTATCTGATCATTTCTCTAGGCTCAAGCGCAGTCTAGCATCTCTGTCCACTCCATCCCATCACTGTTCATCACATTTTTGAACCAGGAACCCTGTCCCCTTGCTTCCCCTCTGCTCCATCACTGCTATTACCCCCCTATCATCAATCTATCATCACTCTTCTATCCCAGGACTCTTCCTAACCACTGTGGTAGGCTGAAGAGGAGTCAATACCATCCCAAGTCGCATTGCATCCCCATCAGAAGCCCTTCCCTTCCCTCCTGCATCCTGCCTGAAGGTGTGCAGTACATCCCCCTGAGGAGATTAAATACCAGAAACTGTCAAGACCGGTTCTCCTCAACAATCTTACTAGGAGGTCCAGGGGTGCAGGGAACTAATGAGGAGGTAAGTCCAGACACTAGTAGGTGCTAGTTAGTGTGGAGAGTCAAGTCCGGGTCAAATGAACGAAGTCCGGGCACTAGAGAAGCACAAGGAGTAAGTCCGGGTTTTTGCGGAGTAAGTCCGGACTGCAGGAAAGTGGTCCGGAGTTGAGCACAGCTTGTCCAGAGTGAAGGACATCCCAGAGGTGGGATAAGTCCTGAGAGGTCTAGTGTCAAGTCTGGGACAGAGGTGGCTTTTGCCCTCGTGTGAGTAGGAGACTTGCTAGGATCGGACATAGGACCAAGGGGATGAGATAGGATGGAGGCTGGAGTTGGCTGGAGTTCAGGAGTTCAGGTGAACAGATGGATTAGGAGAGCATAGTGGGTAGTACAGAGTGGGGAGTATCTTAGTCGAGATTTGATCTAAGGATCTACTAGGCCAGAGTACGGACAGGAAAATAAAGCAGGTACAGGAAAATAAACCAGAGCGGGAGCAGACACAGGGAACTAGGATTACAGGGACAACGGAGCAGATGCAGGGACAAGTGAAGTAAAGGGAACTAGGTCGGAAGAGGACAGGTAAGGGTCAGAGGTGGACTTAACTAATGTTAAGTCCGGAGCGATGTCCAGGACCGGAGGAAGTGGGACCAGAGGAAGTGGGACCAGAGGAAGTGCACGACCGGAGGAAGTGCACGACCGGAGGAAGTGCAAGAGCGGAGGGAGTGCACAGGCAGAGGAAGGGTGGAGTAGCTGGAGGAAGGTCCGGAGTTGGACATGGAAATGTCCAAGGTCATTGGTGGACCTATCAGGGGAAGCAGAGCAGAACAGGAGCAAACCTGAGCTGGAGTTGGATGTACCAGCTGGAGTTTGGCTAGGTCACAGACCAGACAAAGGGAGTGGCCGGACTGAAACTGGAGTAGCGACTAATGGTAGGTACAGGTCCAACATGGAGGAGTTAGACCACGGATCTGTCTAAAGGAAGACAGGGGTTAGTCCTGAGGTGGAGATGGATGTAGTGACCGGAGTTGAGCTGGAGTGCAGCCTTGGGGCTGGAGATGGCCGGACTAGATCCGGAGTTGTGTCTATGCCTAAGGAGAGGTCAGGCGGGCCAGGGTTAGACCGGAGTTGTGACTGGGAAAAGTATGGATATGACAGAAATGCAAAGGAAGACCACCACTCGCATATTGCTGTCATTTGGTGTTGGTTGTTGGTTGTTCTGACCTCTTCCCTCACTTAGGCGCACAACGTGATAATGACTTATTTGTCAAACTTGAGAAGTGTCACTTCCACATTACTGAAGTCGACTTCCTCAGAATGATAGTCTCACATGATGGAATAAAGATGGACCCTGAAAAGGTTAATGCTATTTTGAAGTGGTCTGAGCCAATGAATGTCAAACAGGTTCAAGCATTCTTAGGCCTCGGCAACTTCTATAGACACTTTATTAAAGACTATGCAATCATGGCTAGGCCACTGACAGACTTAACATGTAAAGATGTTGTGTTCCACTTCAGTGATAAGGAACATGTTGCATTTGAAGCCTTGAAGGCTGCTTTTACTCATGCACCGGTACTTCAGTACCCCAACCAGGACCATGAATTCTGCCTTGAAACTGATGCATCTGAGTTCGCCGTCGGGGGAGTGATATCCGTTAAGTGTGAGGATGGCGAATTCAGACCAGTAGCATACATGTTGCACTCTATGACCCTGCCAGAACGCAACTATCCTATTCACGACAAAAAGATGCTGGCCATTATAAAAGCAACAGAGGCCTGGCACCATTATCTCAAGGCCACTCCTTATGCCTTTAAGATTTATACAGACCACCATAACTTAACATATTTCATGAAGTCGCAGAATCTCTCCAAGTGCCAAGCGCACTGGCAGATGTGGATGACGCGCTTCAACTACTTGTTAATTTATAAGAAAGGAACCCAGATGCACATTGCAGATCTGCTCAGTAGGCGATCATACTATTACATCTCGAGCTCCGACAACAACAAGGATCAAACCTTGTTAAACCCCGTATCTATGAAGTCAATCAACGTTATGGATCAGACTTATGAGGAGCGCCAGTCGCTGATCACAGACTTTCATGACACACCTGTCACTGGACATAAGGGTGTCAAGGCCACGTTTAACATGCTCAAGAAGCACTATACCTGGAAAGGGATGAAAGAGCAAATCCAGACCTATGTAAAGCACTGTCAAAAGTGCCAACAGTCAAAGGTTTTGAATCAGAAGACTTCTGGAAGCCTCCTCCCTCTCCCTGTCCCAGAAGGACTGTGGCTTGATGTCACAATTTACCGAGATGCCAGAATCCCTTGGTTATAACTATGTATTAGTGGTTGTTGATTGGTTCTCCAAGGAAGTAGTCTTTGTGCCATGCACTAAAGAGGAAACCACATTGTCAACCACTGAGTTATTTAGAGACCATGTCTGGTGCCAACATGGACTTCCTAGCATTGTGGTTTCAGACTGTGGATCAATCTTTGCGAGCAACTTCCTGGGGGAGTTGTACAGACTCTTAGGCATAAAGCGCAAGATGTCTACTGCATTTCACCCTCAAACTGATGGTCAAATGGAGCAGTTGAACCGTGAAATCAATCAGTACCTTTGAACTTACATTAACGACCACCAAAGTGATTGGGCCAAGTGAATCAAGATCACCCAATTTGTTTGGAACAACATGGTCTCGGAGATTACCACTGATTCCCTGTTTGGAATTACCCAGAGTTATTCCCCACGTATGGGTATAGAACCAGTGCAGACAGCAGCCCCACTAAGGACTTTGCTGCCATATTTAACAAAGTCATTGAATCTTCTGAGAAGGCTAAACGCAACATGAAGCTTCAGGCAGATAAGCATAGAAATCCTGCCCCAGATTATATTGTCAGTCAGCAAGTCTGGCTTTCAACGGAAAACCTTCATATGTTAAATCGTGCTTCTAAGAAGCTCACAGAGAAATGGATTGGCCCCTATGAGGTCACTTGTGTAACCCTGAACATGGTCGAGCTTAAGCTCCCAAAAACTCTTCAGATTCACCTGGTAGTGAATGTTTCCCGAGTCAAACCTTATTTAGGTCCACTCCCTGGACAACCTGTTCCCCGGCCCGGACTGGTACATGTTTCTGAAGAACACAATGAAGAGTATGAAGTGGACTATATTGTAGCATCTCGTATTTATAGATGCCAGCTCCAGTACTTGGTACATTGGAAAGGGTATGAAGAACACAAAAGAATGTGGGAACCCTTGTCAAATCTGAAAAATTCTCCTCTGGTAGTCAAGCATTTTTATAAGGAAAATCCCTCTGCCCCTCAAAAGCTTTGCATGGTGCAGTTGGACTTCAACTCGTTATTTACTTGGATCCCCAAGCACCTCACCATATGCAAACCTACCTTTTGCAGTCTGGAATCCTGCACCTAAGGGGGGAGTAGTTTAATGGTCTCACTTTTTATCTTATCTAATCTCTGATTAGATGCCATCTTATCTTATCATAGTATAGTATCTTATCTAGTGCATCTTATCTGTAGGTCTGTCTGGACCACAGCCTTGTGCTGTGCATGCTGTATCCCTTGATGTCATTAGCATAGCCTTACCACAGGATGGCAACTGTGTTCACTGCCTCGTACAGCATGCAGCCTCATGGATAGCCTCACACAGGACATGTGTAGTACAGTATATGTACCATTGCAATCCAGCACCCAGAGGCTCTCCATTCAAGCTCTCTTTGGGTCTTCACTCTAAGATCTCTAGTCCTATTCCTCCTCAGAGTCCCATGTGGTAGTTCTTTGGGTTGTCGCCCTTAGGGTTGTCTCAGTAAGAGACCTAGAGGTGGGTCTAACAGTGTGTGCATTGTCAATGGCAGCCAAACTAACTTTATCACTCTAGATCAGTGATATCCAAACCATTGCCTCGCAAATGTTTACCCAATACATGCCACAAGACTCATCTCACCATCCATCAACCCCCGTTACTAGCACTTTCAGCTGGGATGCTCATGATAATATGGGCACTTTGTTGCCATTTAATTGGAGTTCATCAGGATACTCAACTCCTGGTAGTGGTATCTCAGACTCTTGGCTCAGTGATTTTTCAGTAGGAAACTTTGATGCTTTGGGGCTTGACATGGGCAATCTACAGAACCCTACCCCCTTACATGGTGGGGGTCTCTCCTGCACACCTCCCAGGACATCAGCCAAGCATTCAACATTCAGCTCAGACATGCATGATGACTTGTTTATTATGTTATCAATTTCATCCACATCTGGCCTCCCTCCTGTTAATCTTGCCACCCCAGCCACCCAGAACTGTGAGTTCCCATTGCGGTACCAGCTGCCACAGTTCAACTTTAACTTTCCCTCAGAGTCACTCACAACAGCCATTACAGATGCACCACCTTGCAACCCCACATCTGATCTGCCTGATACATCGCCTGCAAGTGAGAACATGCAAGAGGATCGGTATGCCAACCTCCATGGCAAGGAGCTTGTGTTTGAACAAGGAGTGAACAGTTTGGAAAATTCAGACATGCAACATGCTGCTGAATCCAATGTGGTTGACATGCAGTGTTCTGCTCATGTTCCAAAGAAGTCTACAAGAGAGCAAATCATGAATGCAATCAGCTCAAATCCCCAAGCTTGCAAGAAATGCTCTGCCCCTTCTGCTGGTGTGGAGCACACCAAATCTAAGTAAGTGTGTGACATACCAACTACATTGCATGCTGATATTTTGACAGGAAAGCATGTTGACATAGCTCTATTAGTTTATCACTAGTTCCATGTGCGGAGACCTAGTAAAAATTTGAGACCAAGTTCAAAGTAAAATAGTGGTTTGTAAGGCCATACTACTCTCTGACATAAAATAGACAGTATTTGGGACGTTGAAAACAGCATAACAAATGTTTCATTCTTTAATCACAATATATCAACCAAGAGAGTATTCTATGTTGTTCAATGCTTAGTTGATCTGACAGGGGGAAAGAAGGTGAATCTAACTACTGGAGGTCAGTACAGGTAGGTAGTAGAGTGAGAAGTCAGAAAGAATGGACTTGGGTGAAACCCAGAGGGGTTTCTCACCCAAAACAACCAACACCAATGCTGCTGAATTGTGAGGGCAGGATGAGAACCCAGCAGGTTAGTGTGTCAAAAACACAGAATATCGAGTGAGTTGTGTCGGGAAAAGGGTGGAAGGTGGAAGGTGGCTGGCTGACGTTTCATGCTTAGCCCAGACCTAGGAGAGGGGGGGTGGGTGAATGTGAAAGAAATCATGGGCTTTCCAAGGTCACAGGGTGTAGTGCTAGACGTGGTGGTGAGGGGCGAGAGGAAGAGGAGGCTGAAATCAACCTGGAGGGGTTCCCAGCTTAAAACAACTAACACCAATGCGGCTGAGTTGGCACATGTCAAAAACATGGGGAAAGGTGGCTGGGAGCGGGAGAGTTGGGTGGGTGCGAAAGAAATGACAGGTGCCACAGGGCGTAGTGCAGGAGGTGGTGGTGGGTGAGAGGAAGAATGCTGGAGCCAACCTGGAGGGCTTTCTGGTTCGAAACAACTGACACCAATGCAGCTGAGCTGGCACATGTCAAAAACATGGTGAAAGATGGCTAATGTTTCATGCTTACCCCGGACCTGAGAGGAGGAAAGGTGCATGCATGCAAAAGAAAAGACAGGTGTTGTGGAGGGCAAGAGCAAGAAGACAACCCTCACATTTCTGCCCTCAGCTGACTAATAGAAAGATGGCCATGTGTGGAAGTTGTCAGGGACATGGGGAAACAAAGCCACAAAAAGGTGCAGATCTGCTGGGAGATCCAATGGCATCAACAGTTGTGCCAAATTGGGGTGGTTGAGATTGCTATAATGGGGAGCAATGCATCAGACTATTGATGCAGCATGATGCATCACAGGTGTGGCATCACTGATGCATTACAATGCTAGGGTTCATTGTAAGGGTTCTTGCACCACACCCTGCCCAATTACTACAGTTAATTGATGCATCAAAGTGACACTATAGCCTGGCCTTGGGCCTGAGCACTAAGCAGATGATTCTTATTGGTGACCACCAGTAATGTCTACTTGTTCACTATGCCTGATGATGCGCTAATTGCCATGTCCACAGGCAACTGTGACCAAAAGTGAACAACTATAATCTGACAGTGGAAAAAGGTGAAGGATTTGACTTGAACAGGTCGCTTTTTGAACACCTGGTGCAGAAAGGCTTCCCTCATGACACCCTTTCTGTTCAGCACTGCATGCATCCTGAGATATCTGAATTTATATGTTCACTCACATATCCAACTCTCCAAGACTCACCTCAAACACAGAACAGGGAGAACATTTGTGGTTTGCAAAGTAACATTGTTTTCCTCAATCATACCCACCCAGAAGATGATGACAAGTGGATTTTGGACCATGCCAATGGAGGTGCAATGTTGTCAAAACATAACACATTTGAGGTGAAGATGGTGCTCAAAGTAGTGCATTATTTGGCTCAGCAGGGGTATGGAAGCGACATCATCATCATCTTGACACCTTACCTTGGTCAACTATTGATGCTCCATGATGAACTAAGGAATGAGATGAATGCCATCCTTAACAATTTGGATTCAAGCGATCTGTCAAAAGCTGGGTTGTTATTGTCTGCAAATACTAATAAGAAGAAGACCCACATTGCTTCGGCACTCCACTACATCCATGATGCTGGGAGTAGTGTCATCTAGGGCTTCATTGACAATTTGACAGGCCACCTTGCTGTGGTACAATTCCTTTGTGTGATTGAGTATGTTGGCAAGACATTTCTTACCCTTACATGGGTACTTAGCCCCTAAGGGCATATCAAGGGGTATATCACTAGTTTGCATGATGTCCCACATCAACAGAGGCCATATGGTGCCGCAAGCAGGCGTCGTTGGCATGTCTTGCTACAGGTAGACATTGTCAATGATCCACAGCAGCAGTGGCCATTCATGGGCATCATTGTTGTCAGGTGTGCCTCTGCATACTGCCTACATGGTAGATGTTGTTTTTAATGTTCCACAGGCAAGCTGTGCAATCTCACCTGCAGCAGGGTAAGAACAATGAGTATAGTGTATTGGACATGCATTACCCACTTCATGACTCTGATCTGCTCGATACCTGTGCCTTCCATATCATTCTCAACCTCAGCCTCTTGATCAGCAAGGACTGCTTGATCATGTTCATCAATGACGGTGATGACCTCGCCTGCAAAGGCATCTCGTAGCTGGGCAAGTTGTCCAAGGTACATGCATAAGACTACAATATCACCCTCCTCTGTATAACAACCTTGCCTAGAGGGGAAAATGATTACATTTATAATACTGCTAGTGCAGATCTGGAACCCCACTGAGCAAGTACAAGACCAAGTTGTGGATCATTTCCACCTTCAATCATTACCCAGGTCAACTTCCAAGTAAGAAGTATTGACAGTGAGCTTACCTCATATGTATTATGCTTGCTTGCAGTGTCATCTGCTCCGCCATTCTCTTTGTGGTTATGACCAATGAAGAACAAGTTCTTTTTCATACCATGGACATCAGGGTAATCAAGTACTAGCTCGTGTCCTGTGATCCAGGGTACAACATATTTCTAGGGAATGCAGATTGAGCAAACGACAGTATGGATGAAGTGAAACCGAACTCACTGGATCAAACTAGAAATGGAAGGTCTCATGTGCCACTGCACATTGAGTGGCATCACTGGTAAACCAGAACTTGAAAGACATTCCATCTGAGACATATCAAATCTGAAGAATTCCCTGCCACTTCTACTGTCCATTGAGAGGACTAAAAACTAGAGTTAGCAGTGGAGCTCAAGAGTTGGGTTAGCAAACACACAGAAGTTGTTCAATGTGGGTTGAAGTTGAAGAGGATGACCAATCAAGACCAGATGCTCAACTGATGGCACAAGGCTGTGACATCACCATTGTTCCACTGGACTGCAGATCTGGGCATCATGGTGGGGTGGCTGTAGGCAGCCATTGTCATTGCTGCAGGCAGGTGTCATTGCCATGCCTCTGCATGTTGCAGGTCCATAGGTGGTTGAGGTCATAGTTGTGGCCATGCTTCTGTGGGATGCAGATAGTTGTTGTTGTTGTCTTTGGTGGGGTGGTGTTGTACATATGATGCTGTATTAAACCACATTGCAGTAAGCAACTATGGCAAACTTAGAAGTAGAGGGCGGCAAAGCCCAGAATGTTAGGGGCAGTGTTCCCACAATTTATGGGGTGACAGACTCAAAGTGCTGCCTCCATCAGCAGAACCCTTGCTTGATGGAGGAGAATCTAGCCTGTCAATCCTTCATCCCCTATTGCTTCTGGATGTCAGGAGCCCCCTTGCCCCTCTGCTGCACCAATCTCTAGGTGTAGTATCACTACTTCAGTCTCTGTCAACTCAATCCCCACTTTGACACTTCCTAGTAGGCTAAAGGAAGAGTCCAGACCCCTATCCCCTTCATCATCTACTGCTCCTGTACCCCAGGAGTATCCTGCATCATTGTCTGCATCACCCTGTTGGTGTAGATCCTCTTTCCCCCTCCTCAGCATATCCTCTCTGGACACCGCAAAGGTAAACCACCACTTGCATTTTTCGTAGTCCTTTGTTGGTGTTGTGTTTGGGTTATTGTTCCAACCCAAATCCACACTTTGACTCACACCAACTTACACAAAAGGACATAGAATGACAGTCTATGTGACAGAGTAGTTCGTTAGGAGGTTTGTATAGAATAGTTGTCAGCATTGTCAAATAGTCAAAATGTGGAAATGGGAGACCCAATTGATTTGCACATTTTTATTCCATTCACTTGTGCAAACAATGGACCCAGTCAATTTGCATGAAAATATGGAACAAATATGTCACGCAAATCAAATATCTACATGGATTGTAGGATAATATAGTACATATGTACTGTGCAAATCATCCTAGGCCATGATTTGTGTCATATTGGGGTACAAAACTCTACCTTAGCACTCCCTAACCCTAAGGGGGTTTGCAAAAATGTATAGAATGACTATTGACAACAAAAACAATAAACAATGGTTCATCATTTGAACCTATTGGCTATAAAAAATGTTAGATCAAATATTATTGAAGATCAGAAACTGACACATGCGGTTCCTCAGAATAATATCAAATATGAGTTTTTGCAATGTAACAGAAGCACAGTCATGCTGCTGAAGCACCTGCTGAAGGCTATGGAAAACATTGGCCTGTGTTCCAGAGTCTTCATACTTCTTGACAGCAAATGCAATAACATCTTGGGGATTTCCCTTGGCCTGTAAATGGAAGTAGGAGTACTCATAAACAATGAGGCAAAAATATAAGATATGACCAACATCCTAATGACTGTTACATTAGATTGTGAGATGATGTGTTGTTAACTTACTTGCTATAAGAAATTGAAAAATTATAATGTGAGAACAGACCCAGCTACACCTGCCATGAAATCACTCACATCCTGTCAAGCCAACAGGACCAGAGTGGCAGTGAAGGCAGTGAGAACAGACCCAGCTGCACCTGCCATGAAATCACTCACTTGCTGTCAAGCCAACAGGACCAGAGTGGCAGTGAAGGCAGTGAGAACAGACCCAGCTGCACCTGCCATGAAATCACTCACTCGCTGTCAAGCCAACAGGACCAGAGTGGCAGTGAAGGCAGTGAGAACAGGCCCAGCTGCACCTGCCATGAAATCACTCACTTGCTGTCAAGCCAACAGGACCAGAGTGGCAGTGAAGGCAGTGAGAACAGACCCAGCTGCACCTGCCATGAAATCACTCACTCGCTGTCAAGCCAACAGGACCAGAGTGGCAGTGAAGGCAGTGAGAACAGACCCAGCTGCACCTGCCATGAAATCACTCACCAACTGTCAAGCCAACAGGACCAGAGTGGCAGTGAGGGCAGTGAGAACAGACCCAGCTGCACCTGCCATGAAATCACTCACTTGCTGTCAAGCCAACAGGACCAGAGTGGCAGTGAAGGCAGTGAGAACAGACCCAGCTACACCTGCCATGAAATCACTCACTCGCTGTCAAGCCAACAGGACCAGAGTGGCAGTGAAGGCAGTGAGAACAGACCCAGCTGCACCTGCCATGAAATCACTCACCAACTGTCAAGCCAACAGGACCAGAGTGGCAGTGAGGGCAGTGAGAACAGACCCAGCTGCACCTGCCATGAAATCACTCACTTCCTGTCAAGCCAACAAGGACCAGAGTGGCAGTGAAGGCAGTGAGAACAGACCCAGCTGCACCTGCCATGAAATCACTCACCAACTGTCAAGCCAACAGGACCAGAGTGGCAGTGAGGGCAGTGAGAACAGACCCAGCTGCACCTGCCATGAAATCACTCACTTGCTGTCAAGCCAACAGGACCAGAGTGGCAGTGAAGGCAGTGAGAACAGACCCAGCTACACCTGCCATGAAATCACTCACTCGCTGTCAAGCCAACAGGACCAGAGTGGCAGTGAAGGCAGTGAGAACAGACCCAGCTGCACCTGCCATGAAATCACTCACCAACTGTCAAGCCAACAGGACCAGAGTGGCAGTGAGGGCAGTGAGAACAGACCCAGCTGCACCTGCCATGAAATCACTCACTTGCTGTCAAGCCAACAGGACCAGAGTGGCAGTGAAGGCAGTGAGAACAGACCCAGCTACACCTGCCATGAAATCACTCACTCGCTGTCAAGCCAACAGGACCAGAGTGGCAGTGAAGGCAGTGAGAACAGACCCAGCTACACCTGCCATGAAATCACTCACTCGCTGTCAAGCCAACAGGACCAGAGTGGCAGTGAAGGCAGTGAGAACAGACCCAGCTGCACCTGCCATGAAATCACTCACCAACTGTCAAGCCAACAGGACCAGAGTGGCAGTGAGGGCAGTGAGAACAGACCCAGCTGCACCTGCCATGAAATCACTCACTTCCTGTCAAG
The DNA here is from genome assembly GCA_037178675.1 of Scleroderma bovista. Classification (NCBI taxonomy): domain Eukaryota; kingdom Fungi; phylum Basidiomycota; class Agaricomycetes; order Boletales; family Sclerodermataceae; genus Scleroderma; species Scleroderma bovista. The sequence continues at coordinate 41,916 of JAYMGJ010000709.1, forward strand.
CCAACAAGGACCAGAGTGGCAGTGAAGGCAGTGAGAACAGACCCAGCTGCACCTGCCATGAAATCACTCACCAACTGTCAAGCCAACAGGACCAGAGTGGCAGTGAGGGCAGTGAGAACAGACCCAGCTGCACCTGCCATGAAATCACTCACTTGCTGTCAAGCCAACAGGACCAGAGTGGCAGTGAAGGCAGTGAGAACAGACCCAGCTACACCTGCCATGAAATCACTCACTCGCTGTCAAGCCAACAGGACCAGAGTGGCAGTGAAGGCAGTGAGAACAGACCCAGCTGCACCTGCCATGAAATCACTCACTTGCTGTCAAGCCAACAGGACCAGAGTTGTGAATTATCTTATATCAATGTTGTGAGTCAAAGTGTGGATTTGGGTCGGAGTAATAACCCAAACACAACACCAACAAAGGACTACGAAAAAGTGCGAGTGGTGGTTTACCTCCGCGGTGTCCAGAGAGGATGTGCTGAGGAGGGGGGAAGGGGATCTACACCAACAGGGTGATGCAGACGGTGATGCAGGATACTCCTGGGGTACAGGAGTAATAGAAGACGAAGGGGATAGGGGTCTGGACTCTTCCTAAGGCCTAGGAAGTGTCAAAGCGGGGATTGGGTTGACTGAGACTGAAACAGCGATACTACACCTAGAGATTGGTGCAGCAAAGGGGCAGGGTTGCCTCTGATGTCCAGAGGCGATAGGGGATGAAGGATTGACAGGCTAGACTCCTCTTGAGCCTAGAGAAAGACTTGGACTTGAATAGATTGGATAAAACTTGAATATCAGAGCCTTTAGACCTTCACTGAAGCCTACAAGACTCAAAGAGCTGAGGGGATACTGACTGAGAGGGACTGAGAGAGAGATAATTTCGTGCTATTTGGTCTTCTTTCACTGGGCTGAGCCCAGGGGTTTAAATACATGGGGGGGCACAGCATTAAAGTACAAAAAGAGAAGGGAGTAAGCAGAATTTGTCAAGGATTGGTAAGGGATTGGTAAGAGCTTTGTAAGGGGTTTGTAAGCGATCAGTAAGCAAGGGATAAGCAGGAATGAGTAAGCATAGGAAGCATGAATAAGCTGCTGAGTAAAGGAATGAGTAAGCTGCATGACAAGATTGATTGGTAAGGGAGTGAGTCATCAGCTGAGTAATACTGATGACAAGAGAGCATCAGTAAGCAAGGGATGAGTCACTGCACAGCAGAAGGAGTCATTGATGCACAGCCTAAGAAGTTTGATGGGGGGCTGTGTACCATCAGGAATTTGATGGGACAACAATGGGGAAGATCTGGGATTAATAGGGGGATTGATCCGAGACAAAACAGCCACAAGAAGGGTACCAGGGGTCCAGAGGTCTTTTTGGGGGGTCAGCATACACTAAAGTATAGTGCATGTGTTCTAGCGCCGCTGAAGCGCAACCATGGGCTCCCTTGACGAGCTCTCTTCTGGGAAAGAACGAGAGAGGGTTCTTCTTCCTAATAGCACTATAAAGTGGGGGGAATAACTGTCATGGTGCTGGGGGACGTCGTCTGAAAGTAGGGAAGCGGATAGAGTATTGAATTCAGCGCATCCAGGGAAGTGAGACGAACGACAGAGGAAGATGGACATGGCAAGTATCTGGGAGGAAGGGACCATAGGCTGAGGGCTCAGGGGACACAGAGACGACCAGAGAAGACTTCTCAAGCTTGACAATAGACCTAAGATGACCAAAGTACGTCCTTGACGCAGGACTGACGAGGAGAACGCGCTGACCGAGAACGAGAGGGACTGAGGGAGCAGGCTGGGAAGATATGTGCCAGGCAGTGCACAGGAACTCTGGGAGAGGCTGTCCTAAGAGCAGGACATAGTGGAGATCTGCAGCAATAGCGGAGAAATGATCCAGAGAAAATACGGACTCCATAGTGAGCGATGAAGTGAACGTCTGGATTGCGGGGGGAATATCTCCGTGGGAAATGAACGGATTTGCATCGGAACTTGACAGGCAGATAGACCACGCTCTAGGCTTTCTTACGGTATAGTCACGTGCCTGATAGCTTCAGAAACGACGGAGCTATTCAAAATATCGGAATGCCGGCACTGGGCGCCTAAAAATGACATTTGGGCGCTAAAAATCATTTCTTCTCTTTCTCCTTCGTTTCTCCATCAATTCTTCGGCTTCTTTGATCGTTCTGGTATGGGAGTTGGACTGCAGACGTGTGCATTCCTTTCTCATACCACAATTGACGTTATTCCTTCAGTTTCTTCTGCTTCTTGGCGGTTCTCGTGCGATAGATGACTGTCTGCATTGGCATTCATCTCTCGCATCAGGATAGTCGTCTTGTGCGATAGATGGCTACGATGAGGGTCCGTCGTGCTTATCCTTCGCATAAGGATCATTCGATATAGGTGTTATCTTCCATGTTCACTGTACCAAACCTGTTTGGTGCGTGACATCAGGACCAGAGTTGTGAATTATCTTATATCAATGTCCAAACCTAGTGTAACCCTCTTACTGGAAACATTGGCATCCATGCAAGTATTTCATATTCCAGAAAATCCTTGTGAAAGGTTTCTCCCTTTGCCATGTTTATGATCCTTCTGCAAACCATTAAAATATCATCTATCCTCCAGTTTGTCACATAATTCACTCACCCAATAGCAAATTCAATATTCAGATCAAAATTGATTTGTTGTGCTGATATCACTAGCTTCTGTAGTTCAACCCCATCAAGTGCACTTGTGGTACATCTTATAAGTGAATCACAATCTGCACCTTCTCTGTTCATACCTCCATAAAACAGCACCATTAGCATACTCACAGGAAAGGTCCAGATGATATATCTTACCATGCAGTGACAGATAGTCCTTTGGTGGGTACTTGCACCCATTCAATTGGATTTTGATTTTTGTGCTAACCTCACTCAGAATTTGTTTTGCCAAGTCCCCAGCCATTTCCATTGCATCTTTCATTTGCATACCTTCATCTCTAAGCCTCCCAATTGCCATCCCCTCCATTGCATCAGCCTTTGTCAACAACACAATCACTGGGACTATACAATAATTATTCAGACCATGTATTACAAACCATAATGGAGATTCTCACCATGTTCAGTATTGCACTCTTTGAAGAATTGTTCTTCTGCAGTCAAAATTGCCCTGTGAGACTCATCCATTGGAATACAAAACCTAGATTCTAAATTTTAGCTACTTGATCAGATTTGGTAACATAGTCTCACCAGACAGCGTGGATCCGCTCTGCTAACTGCTTTTTCATAGCTCTGTCTGCGATGAATTTCTTCATCATCTCTAATTCGCTCACAGAGCCTGACTCGAATCCTCGTGAGTCATGAAAGACAAAGCCTGGATTGCTCCGAAAAATCAACTCATTCTCAATGTCATGATATCCCCTCTGGGCATTATTAGTTTGTTAATGTCATGTCCCAGAGTCATGAAATGCACCTCCAGAGATCCCTGCACAACCGTAGGATCAAGCTGAGAATATTCATCAATTACCTTCCAATATTGTGCAGCGAGACATCCTACCTTTTCACCTTTGGCATTGAAGACTTCGGGGAGCTCTGTAGTATTGCAAACGCGCTGTAAGAGAGTGGTTTTACCAGCATTGGATCTGCCGATGACGAGGACTCTAAAGCGACCAATACGGTCGAAGTGCTTTCTGATGGTCTTAGGATCCATGCAAAGCATATCATCAGCACCTAGAGTGGTTGGTCACCATGCCGTTAATGTCCATGACATTGGCCATAAGCACTCACCTGCGCTGGAGCCCAGGTTACGCTGCTCAGTGTTTCTGACGTCCGCAGAATCCATGTGAAGCACATCATCAGCACCTGTGAGAGGAGTTAGTCGCCAACTTGGTAATGTACGCCGTCCGGACCATGACATCGGACACAAGGACTCACCTGCACTGGAAATTGGCTGCTCAGTCTTGCTGACGTCCGCAGGGTCCATTCGAAGTGTATCGTTAGCACCTGGAGAAACAAGCCGATCATCATCCAATTGTTAATGTATGTCATTCGGTTCGCGATATTGGACATAAGCACCCACCTGCACTGGAGCCCGCGTCATGCTGCTTAGGGTTTCTGACGTCCATAGGATCTATGTGATGCACATCGTCAGCACCTGCAGAGAGGAGTCGGTGACCACACTGCTAATGTACGCTATCCAGTGAATCATATATACGCACTTGCTCTGGGGTTTGCGCCATGCTTCCCCGTATTCCTGAATGGCAGAGAAGCCAAAACTTTGTTGACGACTCTAGGAACCATGGTTGTACAAAAAGTTGTGTGTCGAGCGGAGGTGGGTGTGTGGTGGTTGGATTGAAAGCGTCGCAAGACAAGGACGCTATCAGGGCGCTTATCGAGCAGCCTCGTTGACTCAATCCGATGGGCGCAATGAGGCGCAACACGGTGCATTCCGATTCTACTCAGACTCTCAGTGAGACGAACTAGATACCGCCATGATGGCTGAATGGATTTCTCGCCAGCACTTGCCTTCTCCTAAGACAAGTAACTCAATCCTAGCTTAGATTCAGTGACCTGATTGGTGCGAAAGGTGCAATCAGTGGCGCGGTCGAAGGTACCATGATGGATACCACCATTATGATACCACATCCACATCTTGAATGACCGATGGCGGCCGTACTTTCGTTCGCTACCACTGCAACTGAAGGCGCTGGGCGCCATCACTGTTGTATTTCCTATGATGAACATCCTCGCAGAACACCGCATGCTTGACTTCAAAGCACTCGCACTGGTGCGTGGTACTCTGTTGAAATCGTTCACATATAAATTAACCCCCTTTATACTGGATCCCTCAGGGACGGTGCGGATATTGAACGTCGCGGGCACGAGGAGCACTCACCATGCAAGAGAGGTTTGCGGATTGGGCAGCTCGACACAAGTTAGACTTCATTGTAGGAAGCTCGTCCCGCATGTCTCCTTACCCCACCCACCGGCATCCGTCTCCACGCCTCCACTGCCCTCTCCTCCTCCACTTCCGTCCCCTGGGCATCCATCTCCCGCGACGACACGCTCCCCTCATACAGCCCACACCACCAACAACACCCACATCACCAAAATGCATCCAGTACCATGGAGACGAGACAACTCAAAGCCGAGCAACTGCAATCCTCTCAGCCACCACCCCCACAACCACGTCAAAAGGACAGCGATGATAACATGCCATCGACGGGCGATTTCGTCAAGAAGTTTATCAAGTGCGTTCCTTTTCACCCATCGATTTTTGGGCTTATTTTCCGTCTGTCATAGGATGCTCGAGTACCACCCATTCTCGCACATCGTATCATGGCCCTCGGTGGAGATTGCTTTGTCGTAAAGGTGATCTCACCATTACTTCTCTCTTCCTTCCCCTTCCCTGTGGTCGACTTCCTCGATCTCACTTCCACTCATGGCTGCTCGCTAACGCACGCTGTCCGCTTTTTCGGGTGTTCACCAAGTCGTGGGATGGTGACGAGTGCTGACGGGCGCGCAGAACGGGTGCTGGAAAATCGTCGTTGATGTTGACATTGTACAGAATTACCGAGTTGTCTGGCGGATCCATTCTCCTTGATGGGTAAGCTGAGATACTCTCGTCGTACTTTGACTGAGCTACTGCTCTCCCTCAGAAATGATATATTAACAATCGGCCTCAAGGACGTTCACACTAAGATATCCACTATACCTCAAGGTGTACGTTCACGCTATACAGAGTCGACCTAGACTGATCATTGCATTACAGCCTTTTCTCTTCAGTGGTACGTACCTTGTCGATGTATTTAAATAGCCTCTCGGCCAAATTGGCACCTACAGGAACGATTCGGTCGAACCTTGACCCGTTCAACAAATATGATGGTGCCAGGACTTGGGACGCGCTGCGTCGATCTTGCCTCGTGGACTCGGATTCAAGTAAGGACCAGCCAACCGAGTCTGATGAAACGGTAGGCTGTGTGAACCAGCACACACTGCACATCGTGATCGAGAGTGAGGGTGCCAATCTCAGTGTTGGGGAACGCTCATCGCTCAGCCTGGGACGTGCGCTGGTCACTGAAGGATTGTAAAGTCAACATTCTCGATGAAGCTACATACGTGAGTTCTTTGCCACTTCGTCGATCAAGTTGGATATTTCACTGTACAATGATGACCACCTATTAGTGCGCCCGTCGATCTGGAGACTAACAAGATTCAGCATACCATCAAAACCGAGACCGCACCATGATGTGCATTGCCCGTGCTTGTAACCTTGGAGGTTCGTTTGTCCACCAAATGTTGATGCGGAACTTCAGATCGTCTACTACGTACCATCATCTCATATGACTGTGACCTCGTGATGGACGCTGGTTCTGTATTCGTGAGCTCGTATTTATGCACTGCGTAGCTCATGCTGCCATCAACTTACCCTCGCCCCGCAGGAATTCGACACACCTTGGAATCTGTATCAGAAAGGGGGACTATTCCGTGGGGTGTGATCACATTAAAGAATAATGAAATGAGCCGGTTTGAGACCGAGAACAAAGGTGTGGTACTTGAGAAATGAGTTCATGGTGTTGTAGGGTTCAGGGAGAAATCCTTGAGCAGCAGTGTAGATGCGTCAAAGGCTCTCATTCTCGTCAGTCGTCAACAGATCTCATCTTCACGTCCGACGAGAATGAGAGCCCTTGACAGCGCAACCTGCGATTATGTAATACTTTGAAGTCTTATAACCCACTACGATGTCTGTTGATCTCGAACACTTTCAATTCGAACGTATTCTCGATGAAAGTACGATCCGGGCCAAATTTCTCATTCCTTAGTCGCTGCATGTACCATAACGCTCAACCCCGCCAGTGTAGATCCATATTTCCGCACGATGAATGTCCTCGGGACGCTCCCAGCGCCGCCCGAGCCACCGTCGGCAGCTCCCACCAACCCATCCCGTCTCCCAGCGATAAGAGGGCTCGAGCATGACAAGCCTCTTTAAAAGTAGGATGAATTTGATCCTCAAATGTTCTCAAATTTTCAAAAGAAGTTGCCCCTATATTTGAATTTACATTGGATCAAAACATTCTGTCAAGATTAATTCATACAACATACCTTTTACTTCAGTAAGCAAAAGTTGAAGATAGAAGCGTTCCCCAGCAGTTGGAGGCACAGAGTACATGCGTCCAATAGCTTTAGCCTGTTGGTGGGGCTTCCATGTCCAAACATTTTGACCATTAACTTTGGCCTTTTTCCAGACAAACCACTTTGGAAAGTCTTGATACAGATAGTTAGGAGCCCCAGCTTCGATGCAGGCAGCATCAGAATTGGCCTTGAACCATCCAGTTAGCCTGGTATCCTTATTTCTTGCTTCCTCCAGAACTTGTTGGGCATCCTCATCATCCTGAGAAGTAACAGACTGTTAGTCCTCAAGGTGAACTGGTAGGCAATAGACCGAGGGCCATTCTAAATGCATGCCAAATTCGAAAAGTCACCAGGCAGCTTCCACAGAGGAGATGTAGTGGCTGTCTAAATAGGCCTTGACTTCATCATGTCCCTGAGTTTGAAGGGTTGCACAGTCCAGGCCTTTATATATGTACTTGTGCACATATTTAATTGATTTGATACTGGCACAGACTTCCAAGTTGATGTGACAGTCAAATTGAACAATGAGTTTCCAAGGATGGGGAACCACACGTTCATTTGTGTAGACTTCAGCATCATTATTGATGACCTTCTGGATGGTACGGCCATTGTTAGGTCGAGCATACTCTGGATATCCATCATCCTTCATGACTGTCTGTGTCAAAACTGGTTCTCCTCGACGATCTTACTAGGAGGTCCAGAGGTGCAGGGAACTAATGAGGAGGTAAGTCCAGACACTAGTAGGTGCTAGTTAGTGCGGAGAGTCAAGTCCGGGTCAAACGAACGAAGTCCGGGTACTAGAGAAGCACAGGGAGTAAGTCCGGGTTTTTGCGGAGTAAGTCCGGACTGCGGGAAAGTGGTCCGGAGTTGAGCGCAGCTTGTCCGGAGCGAAGGACATCCCAGAGGTGGGATAAGTCCTGAGAGGTCTAGCGTCGAGTCTGGGACAGAGGTGGCTTTTGCCCTTGTGCAAGTAGGAGACTTGCTAGGATCAGACATAGGACCAAGGGGACGAGATTGGATGGAAGCCAGAGTTGGCCGGAGTTCAGGAGAACAAGATGGGATTAGGAGAGCATGGTGGGTAGTACAGAGTGGGGAGTATCTTAGTCGAGATTTGATCTAAGGACTACTAGGCTGGAGTACGGTAGTTTATATAGTAATGAAACTAAAGTGAGTATATATGGTGACAAGTAAACACCTTAATGTCGAGACAAGGGATGGAGCAGAAGCAGACAGGAAAATAAACCAGGTACAAGAAAATAAAGCAGGGACAGGAAAATAAACCAGAGCGGAAGCAGACATGGGGAACTAGAGTTACAGGGACGACAGAGGAAAAGCAGGGACAAGGGAACTAGGTCGGAAGAGGACAGGTAAGGGTCAGAGGTGGACTTAACTAATGTTAAGTCCGGAGCGATGTCCAGGACCGGAGGAAGTGGGACCGGAGGAAGTGCAAGAGCGGAGGGAGTGCACAGGTGGAGGAAGGGCGGAGTAGCCGGAGGAAGGTCCGGAGTTGGACATGGAAATGTCCTAAGCCTTTGGTGGACCTGACAGAGGAAGTGGAGCAGGAGCAGGAGCAGAACTGAGCCGGAGTTGGATGTACCAGCCAGAGTTGGGCTACGTCGCAGACAAGGCTAAGGGAGTAGCCGGACTGAAACCGGAGTAGCGACTAGTGGTAGGTACAGGTCCGACATGGAGGAGTTAGACCGCGGATCTGTCTGTAGGAAGACAGGGGTTAGTCCTGAGGCGGAGATGGACGTAGTGACCGGAGTTGAGCTGGAGTGCAGCTATAGGGCTGGAGATGGCCGGACTAGATCCAGAGTTGCATCTATAGGGCTGGAGATGGCCAGACTAGATCCAGAGTTGCATCTATGCCTAAGGAGAGGTCAGGCAGGCCATGGTTAGACCGGAGTTGCGACTGGAAAAGTATGGATATGACAGTCTGCTCACAAAAAGACTTTGGAAAGTACTTCTTGCATTTTCCATTCTCCACACAGCCCTGTGGAGAGCAGTTATGGATCATGTATTTGGAGACTGCCTCATACAATTGAGGATGCATGATTGGATCAGGTATCTGAGCAGATATAAATGCATCGATTTGCTCGATGGCCCAAATCTTGTCTTCATCTTCCAAAAAGATAAGATGCATATGAGGAAGTCCTCGTTTTTGATACTTGATGGTGTACACCAATCCAGCCACAGCTCCATAATAGCCTTTTCGAATCATCTGAAGCAAAGCCTGCTGCTTCTGATAAAATACACGGGCTACCAAGTCAGGTCGATCCACTGCTGTCTGACCTATTGGTTGTCATGCATATGAGTGGAAAATTCAAATATAAAAATAAAACATACTTGCCTGGAAGAAGATTGTCAGCAATTTCTGGCCAGGTTGGGTTTGCAGTCATCATCAAAAACAAATTGGGTTTTTTACAATCATGACAGATTGCAAGCAAGTCTTGCAACAGCTGCTGCATGTAACATGGGCTTCCAGAATGTGATGATGGTAGAACGACACTATGGCCAGTGTCACAGAGATCAAGATTAGGGTCTTGAGCTAGACAATCTTGTAGTCCACCATAGAGTTCAGATCGAATCTTCTTCTGATTATTGAAGACCCAAGTGAGCTTGCTTTGTTCTACAGAAGCCCAAGCATCGCAAACATATTGTTGAAAAAGCCTTCCACCATGAAAGATATTGCTCAGATCGATTTCTGGGGGTTGGGTGTGTAGTTGGAAAGCATAGTATAGGGTCTGTGTGACATATTTTGACCTGGTGACATGTATATTTTGAAGAGGGATGTTGAGGTGCCACCCCTCCTCTCCTTGAGGAAACAGCAAGACATAGTGTAGAGTTGAATATGACTGGTGAAGATGGCTAATTCTTCGCAGACCACCACCTTGCAAGCGGAGCACAATTTCACGATGCTCATTGATTGCTTCTGTACCATCTCCAGGAATGATTGCAGCAATTTCATCTGTCGTAGGCAGATTGTATTGTCGACCATCTGTCCCAGGGCTAAAATGCAGTTGCACACGAACATCAGTGTGTTGCTCAGGAGGTTTCTCCCGCATGACTTGGTAAGCTTGCTTGTATACTTGAACATATGGATGAAGATTTGCAAGCATGTCATGCAACTCTTGCAAGACTGCACATTGAAGCTGTGGGTTTCTTCGAGTACAATGATCGGTAGCCTCCTGAGGGTCGTAAATGTACAGCTGTGCATAAGATAGTTCTTGACCTTCTGCTGGTATAAGACTGCCCATCAGATGATAGAGAGCACCATGAATGTGAAAGGCTGCAGGGCCAGAGCCTTGTACAGTATGATGATCAACCTCAACACCCAGAGAGGTAAATGCAAGTGAGCTGTTATATTGTCAAATATGCTCGCGAAAGTGGTGATTTTGGAATAAGTTCCAAAGTGTCACTGGCCATTGAGGGAAAGGAGGAAGTTGTACCAATCCCTCCAGGCAGCACATGCCAAAGACTATATTATTTCGAGTTGATTTACTGAGCTTTTCACAGTCAAAGTGTAGTGCGTGACAATGTTGGCATTCCACGCTCATAGCACCAAGATTGTTTTTTGCTATGGGCTCATGATAGGGCCTGCCGCCTGGAGGAAGTGGTTGCCACTGAGGAGGGGGTGGGGGAGGGGGTGATGGTTGAGGGACTGGAACATTTGGCTCATTAGGAGGAACAGGTTCTTGAACAGGGGGAACAGGAGCATTGTGAGGAGCCTCCTCATCAGGATTATCAGGATTATTGGGAGCTGGATTTCTTTCCTGATCCTCTGCATGTTGTTCTGCTGATAGAGGTCCATATTCCTGATACAGCTCATCAAGGTGACATTGTTCCCGTTCCCGCTGTTGTTGAGTTGCGATTGCCTGATCCAACTCCTGTTGACAACAAAGTAATTCCATAGCCTGGTGTTGTTGTTCCTGATCTGCCAGAACTTGGAGTTGCTCTTGATGAGCATGGTGTCGTTGAGCCATTCTGTCCTGAATGTCCAGCATTTGCTGTTGTGCTCCTTGCTGTTGGGCAAGCAAGTCACGTTGCAACTCTTCCCTTCGTGCCTGCTCTGCATCCAATGCACCATTATTCTGCACTTCTGTCTCTGCTTCAAAGTTGATTACATGCTGATGAAACTGCATATTGAATTGCCCATGTTGATCATCAGCAAAGACATTGGAATTTTCAGGAGCAGGCACTGGAATTGCTCCCTGAGCATTATGCCGTTGTTGACCACGATTTCTTTGCCACTCATTGTGAGCATGTCTAAATTGTTCCATTAGCTCAGCATTAAAGTCACGTCTTTCTCTAGACTGAGCTGGCTGCCATAAAAGTTGGGCTCCAGCATTATTGAAAACTGGATCCTGAGGGGGTATATGAGGTGGAGCCTGATCACCCACAAATGACTGAATATATGGTTGGTGTGCTCGCCATGCCTGCTGAACCTCATGATGTTCAATAACATTTTGGGGAAGACCTGGGTATAGGCCAACTGGTACGGGACAACAATTCTATATTGAATATTGAATATTAACAGAATGTTAAAATGAAAATCTAAATGATTACACTTACCAATAAAGCTGAGGGTGCATTGGGTGGTAATGTAATGGTCGGAGGGGGCTGCCGGCAAGATGGTGGTGAGCCCATAACACGGTGGTCACACTCAGCTTGGCAGCCAGCACTTTGGTGCTTTGTTTGCACATGTTTGCCACACGGCGTGAGAGGTGTGACATTTAGTGTCCACAATATCGCATTTTCACACAATTTTCACACTTCATACTTTTTTAAAAAGGTTTTTCATCACTTACAGCATGGGCCATGTGTCAAGACTCCAAAGAAGGAATCCCACATGGCCTATGCGCTCAAACCGACCAAGTTGAAACTCACGATGGGTAAGTTTCATCACACTTTTCCTCGGCCAGTTCTTCTTTGATTCCTGCGGATCCCATTGAATATGGAAAGGTGGGGATACAGAGCTGCCAGAACGATCGTAGTAATGAAGACAGAGTTCAAGCTTTGAAAATGACAGAGCAAGTATAAATCTTCTCCAGGGCTGCTCGAGCATGATGAGGTATGAATGACTCCCTCATAAGCTCAGCAAGAACCTTTGGACTCTTCCACAATATCTCATCCCGCAATATGCCCCTGTTTTCCAGGAGAACGAGATCAGGTTTGCATGTGTAACCATAGGCGCTGGGCATGATATGATCCAACCAGTCTGCCATCCAACATTGGTGTGCAGTGAAAATCGCACCTGATTCCGACTTGGCCATAGGGAAGGTGTCTGATTCGGCTACAAGGGAAATTCCACCTGAGTCTGTCACAGGGGAAAGTCCACTTGAGTGTGACTTGGTCATAAGGGTATGTAACTTCGTTTGGACAGCCACAGAGACAGTATTGAGGAAGCAAGCAAAGGCCTTCTCTTGGTGGAGCGAAACATCATTGCTTTTGTCAACCCCACTGCTGTCCCCCTCTGCTATCCCTGAGTCAAAGGACCAATTCCAACTCTCTGTCTTTGAATTGTATAGCGGTACCTCTGTGGAATCGAGGTGGTAATCGCACTTGCTTCGGCTACCATCCTGAGTGCGAATATTTAAAGGTGTGGTGAGTTCCTTGACGTCCGGAATACTTTGTTGCCTACAGATAGCCAAAATGACATCAATAAGGAAACCAAGGGCGAATCTAGGTCCATTTTTGCTGTGGGATTCATTGATGATAGAGCCCTTGAGTTCTTGCATGGTGAGTTTGTCCATTGTTGGGACCATGGGACCATTCCTTGGTGGCGGTAGAGAACCTATCGACTTATATATCAAATCTAGAGTGGAGAATTTTTGGTGAGCCATCCTGACAAGTCAACAAAGCAAACTGAGACAAGTCTGACAATGTACAGGGCCAATATTTGTGAGAAGTGCCGCTGAGTCGAATGTGCTTTCATATCATCTGACATTGTACATGATAACTACATATTAAGAGTCTAGGGTGAAGAAAGTGTTTTTATTGAAATACTTGTTGAGAAAGAACTCCAGAGAATGCTCAAGACTATTAAACTCAGTCAAGCCAGTGTCTGCCACAGCACCAAAATGAGGGATGAGATTGACGTATGAACACAGCTGTGATACGGGTATGATGTCCCCCAGGCAGTCCTCATTTGTGCATGTCACTCTCTTCAAAGTTGACATGCCAGTTTCTATGTGATCCTGTATCACATCAAAGCATTGGATGTATGTCAAGAACCAGTCACACAGTTGGCCATTGCAACTTTTTTTCAGGATACCTTACGGTGTGGTCAAGAAATCCCACTTGTCAGGAATGAGGTACCGGGTGACCCCGGATGATAAGCATCACTGATGCTTTGCAAGCGCGGATCGGCATTCTCGTACGGGGTTGCAACGTTGAACCGTATTATGTATGGTCACTGGTCACTGGTCACTGGTAGCGCTAAGCATTATGAGTAGGACTCAGGGTACGGTCAAAGACCGGTTATAAACTGAAACCAGGACTTAACCAATCAGTTCCAAATCGGGACATTCCCAGGGTCTTGTTTACATTGGTTTGGTTTAAACCACGTGATAGTTTTGGTTACAAACTGGTTTTTGACCGGAACTGCGACAACACTAGCCCATGGTTGTGCTTCAGCGGCGCTAGAACACATGCACTATACCTTAGTGTATGCTGACCCCCCCAAAAGACCTCTGGACCCCTGGTACCCTTCTTGTGGCTGTTTTGTCTCGGATCAATCCCCCTATTAATCTCAGATCTTCCCCATTGTTGTCCCATCAAATTCTTGATGGTACACAGCCCCCCGTCAAACTTCTTAGGCTGTGCATTAATGACTCCTTCTGCTGTGCAGTGACTCATCCCTTGCTTGCTGATGCTCTCTTGTCATCAGTATTACTCTATCCCTTTCGCATTTTTGGTATATTACTCAGCTGATGACTCACTCCCTTACCAATCAATCTTGTCATGCAGCTTACTCATTCCTTTACTCAGCAGCTTATTCATGCTCCCTATGCTTACTCATTCCTGCTTATCCCTTGCTTACTGATCGCTTACAAACCCCTTACAAAGCTCTTACCAATCCCTTACCAATCCTTGACAAATTCTGCTTACTCCCTTCTCTTTTTGTACTTTAATGCTGTGCCCCCCCCCCATGTATTTAAACCCCTGGGCTCAGCCCAGTGAAAAAAAGACCCAATTGCACGAAATTATCCCTCTCTCAGACTCTCTCAATCAGTATCCCTTCAGTCTTTGAGTCCTTGTAGGCTTCAGTGAAGGTCTAAAGGCTCAATATTGTCAAGTTTATCCAAGTTATTCAAGATCTATTCTTTATACTAGGCTCAAGCAGAGTCTAGGCTTCATACCAGTCAATCTTCCTCGCCTCTGGACATCAGAGGCATCTCTGCCCCTTTGCTGCACCAATCTCTAGGTGTAGTATCGCTGTTTCAGTCTCAGTCAACCCAATCCCCGCTTTGACACTTCCTAGGCTTTAGGAAGAGTCCAGACTTCTATCCCCTTCATCATCTATTGCTCCTGTACCCCAGGAGTATCCTGCATCATCGTCTGCATCACCCTGTTGGTGTAGATCCCCTTCCCCCCTCCTCAGCACATCCTCTCTGGACACCGCGGAGGTAAACCACCACTCACACTTTTTCGTAGTCCTTTGTTGGTGTTGTGTTTGGATTATTACTCTGACCCAAATCCACACTTTGACTCACATCGCCTACTAAGTGGATCTGCAACGTGCATCTGGGTTCCTTTCTTATAAATTAACAAGTAGTTGAAGCACATCATCCACATCTGCCAGCATGCTTGGCGCTTGGAGAGATTCTGTGACTTTGTGAAGTATGTTAAGTTATGGTGGACCATGTAAATCTCAAAGGCATAAGGAGTGGCCTCAAGATAATGGCGCCAGGCTTCTGTTGCTTTTATAATGGCCAGCATTTCTTTGTCATGAATAGGATAGTTGTGTTCTGGCAGGGTCATAGAGTGCAACATGTACACTACTGGTCTGAATTCGCCGTCCTTGCACTTAATGGATATCACTCCCCCAACAGCAAACTCAGATGCATCAGTTTCGAGGCAGAATTTGCAGTCCTGGTCGGGGTACTGAAGTACTGGTGCACGAGTAAAAGCAGCCTTCAAGGCTTCAAATGCAGCATGTTCCTTATCACCAAAGTGGAACACAACATCTTTACATGTTAAGTCCATCAATGGCCTAGCCATGATTGCATAGTCCTTAATAAACCGACAATAGAAGTTGCCAAGGCCTAAGAATGCTCAAACCTGTTTGACATTCATTGGCTCAGGCCACTTTAAAATAGCATTAACCTTTTCAGGGTCCATCTTTATTCCATTACATGAGACTATCATTCCAAGGAAGTTGACTTCAGTAATGTGGAAGCAACACTTCTCAGGTTTGACAAATAAGTCATTATTATGTAAACATTTTAAGACTTTCAGCACAATCCTGTCATGCTTTTCCTGATTGTCTGTGTTTGTAAATATCATTAGGTCATCAATATACACCATGCAAACATCCAATATATCGTGGAAGATTGAGACGACCCTAGGCAAAACACCAAGGACCCGACCACACGCTAAGACTCTGAGAGGATAGGAGGTGAGTATCTAGAGCAAAGACCCAAGATGAGCTCGAATGGGGAGCCTCTGGGTGCTTGATTGCACGGTATATATACTACTATACATGAGGGCTACGTGAGGCTATCCATGAGGTTACGTGCAGGTAGAAGGCTATGTAATGACATCACTGTGGAGTTAAGGCTATGCGTAATGATGTCAAGGGTGGCAGCGTGTACAGCACGAGGTACAGGTCTAGACTAGGTAGATAAGATAGAGGCTGTACACTAAGATAAGATAAACGCTATCTAATCGCAGATTAGATAAGATAAAAAGTTGGACCGTAACACTACTCCCCCCTCAGGTGCAGGATTCCAGACTGCAGAACTGAGCATCGCAAACCGTGAGGTTTTCAGGGATACGACTAAATAATGAGTCAAAGTCCGCTTGGGCCATATGAAGTTTCTGAGGAGCAGAGGGGTTTTCTCGGTAAAAGCACTCGACTACCAGAGGAGAATTCTTTAAATTCAACGAGGGCTCCCATGTTCTCTCATGTTCTTCATATCCTTTCCAGTGTACCAGATACTGGAGTTGCCTTTTATAAATACGAGAAGCCACGATATAGTCTACTTCGTATTCTTCATCGCGTTCTTCAGAAACATGTACTGGACCGGGCCGAGACATGGGCTGACCAGGAAGAGGACCTAAATAAGGTTTAACTCAAGAAACATTCACAACCGGGTGAATCCGAAGAGTTTTCGGGAGCTTAAGCTCAACCACATTTGGGGTTATGCGAGTGACCTCATAGGGACCAATCCACTTCTCCGTAAGCTTCTTAGAAGCACAATTTAGCATACAAAGATTGTCCGTAGAAAGCCAAACTTGTTGGCCTACAACATAGTCTGGGACGGGATTTCTATGCTTATCCGCCTGAAGCTTCATATTACGTTTTGCCTTCTCAGAAGACTCAACAACCTTATTAAATATGGCAGCAAAGTCTTTAGCTGCTGGGGCTACTGTGTCTACCGGCTCAACACCCATACAAGGGGAATAACTCTGGGTGATTCCGAATGGTGAATCAGTGGTTACCTCCGAGACCATGTTGTTCCAAACGAACTGGGCAATTTTGATCCATTTGGCCCATTCGTTCTGTCGATCATTCACGTAGGTTCGGAGATACTGATTAATTTCGCGGTTCAACCGCTCCATTTGACCATCGGTTTGAGGGTGAAATGCCGTAGACATTTTCCTTTTAACGCCTAAGAGTCTATACAACTCCCCCAGGAAGTTGCTTGCAAAGACCGACCCGCGGTCTGACACAACGGAAGATGGGAGTCCATGCTGACACCAGACATGGTCTCTAAATAACTCAGCGGTTGACAAGGCGGTTTCCTCTTTAGTACAAGGCACAAACATGACCTCCTTGGAGAACTGATCAACCACGACTAATATATAATTGTAACCAAGGGATTCTGGCATCTCAGTAAAGTCCATAGTGACATCAAGCCATGGGCCACTAGGAGTAGGGAGAGGAACAAGACTTCCAGAAGTCTTTTGATTCAACACTTTGGACTGCTGGCACTTTTGACAGTGCTTCACATAGGTCTGAATCTGCTCTTTCATCCCTTTCCAGGAATAATGCTTCTGGAGCACGTTATACATAGCTTTTACTCCCTTATGGCCAGCAACAGGAGTATCGTGAAAGTTCGTAATGAGCGACTGTCGCTCTTCATAAGACTGATCAGTGATGTTGATCAGTTTAATAGATACCGGGTTTAACAGGACCTGGTCCTTGTTGTCTTTGGAACTAGATACGTAATGGTCTGATTGCCTGCTAAGTGGTGTCACGCACCAAACGTGTTTGGTACTGTGGACATGGAGAAAGTTAGCCAATGAAACTAATGCGAAGAACGCACACCCAAGATCTGTTGAAAGATTGTCCCAACTTGAGGGATACAGACAGCCCTCACTATCCATATCACGCAAAGTCAAGACTATCCTTATGTGAAGAATGAATACAAGCTCATTGTAGCCATCTATCACACAAGAATGACTATCCTGGAGCAAGAGATGAATGCCATGGTCTGGCAGTCATCCCTCGCACAAGAACTGCCAAGAAGCAGAAGAATCCAAGGATTGATGATCATTTCAGTATGAGAGAGGAATGCAACCTACTGCAGTCCAACTCCCATACCAGAACAACCAAAGAAGCAGAAGAAACAATAGAGAAACAAAGGAGAAAAGGAAGAATCATTTTTAGCGCCCAAATGTCAAATTTAGGCGCCCAGTGCCGGCATTCCGATATTTTGAATAGCTCCGCCATTTTTGAAGCTATCAATCATGTGACTATACCATCATGGAGCCTAGACTGTGGTCTATCTGCCTGTCAAGATCCGACGTAAATCCGTTCATTTCCCATGGAGATATTCCACCCGCAATCCAGACACCCACTTCATCACTCACTATGGAGTCCGCATTTTCTCTGGAACGTTTCTCCGCTATTGCAGCAGACCTCAACTATGTCCTGCTCTTGGGACAGCCTCTCCATGAGCTCCTGTGTACTGTCTGGTACATATCTTCCCAGCCTGCTCCCCCAGACCCTCTTGTTCTTGGTCAGTGCGTTCTCCTCGTCAGTCCTGCGTCGCGCACGTACTTTGGTCGTCTCAAGTCTATCGTTAGACTTGAAAATTCATACCTGGTCGTCTCTGTGTCTCCTGAGTCCTCTGCATATGGTCCTTTTATCCCAGAGTCCTGTCACATCCATCTCCCTCTATCATTCATCTCACTTCCCTGGACACGTCGAATCCGCTACTTGTGATTCTCTTCCCTGCTATCCCGCAACAAACACGAATGAAACAGTGCTCTAGAACCCTTCTTAGAAGCCCTAATAGAGTACAGAACCTTCCCCTTACTACTCAAGGGAAGACTGCACTTCGGGAGCACCAAATTTCACATTTTTGCTCTACAGAAGCTCAATCTAAGGGATTTGTGACACTCTGTGACCAGCTGTAACTCTACTTGTCATTCCAGGCCCCCTGACACTGCTCTTCTGGTCGGATCAATTCTTTTATTATCCCCCAGCCACTCCCATCAGTGGCACTGCTTCAGAAGCTCATCTCCAGATCTAAAGTTCAATATATCACAGGTTGTGCTTCCCTTCTGTCTGAGTCACACAGAGTCACTCTGGCTCACTCTGACTCACTCTGCTGCGCATTATTCATCCCCTCTTGGCATTACTAATCCCCATTACTCCCCTTACCAATCACTTACCAATCATCTTCAAATCATGCTTATCATGCTGCTTATCAATTCATGACTCATGCCCCTATGATTCATATGCATTATGTCATCGCATATGCTCATTTAGCTTCGATCTACTCATCCTATGCTTTCCCCCCCTCTCTTTTGGGCCCCATGCAATGATTTTCCCATATTCTTGGTTATACACCCCTTTTTACCTATGTTTTTGCTCTTTCCCTTGGCTCAGCAGCTTGTTCAGGCTCTCCCCATCGATAACTCAGCCTGATTACACTGCTTATCAATCGCTTACCAATTTCTTACCAATCTCTTAACCAGCAGCCAAAGGCTGCAAGGAAGTGTCTGCTTCCCCCTGAATAAAGCGACCACATTCACTCTCCCTCACTGTCTATAAGCTCTATCTCTGTCTTTGGACTTGTAGGTCACTCAGTGCTGGCCTAAAGCTCCTATATTGCTGTTTATCAGATATTGTCATATCCATACTTTTCCCAGTCACAACTCCGGTCTAACCCTGGCCCGCCTGACCTCTCCTTAGGCATAGACACAACTCCGGATCTAGTCCGGCCATCTCCAGCCCCATAGCTGCACTCCAGCTCAACTCCGGTCACTACGTCCATCTCCACCTCAGGACTAACCCCTGTCTTCCTCTAGACAGATCCGCGGTCTAACTCCTCCATGTCAGACCTGTACCTACCATTAGTCGCTACTCCGGTTTCAGTCCGGCCACTCCCTTTGTCTGGTCTGCGACCTAGCCCAACTCCGGCTGGTACATCCAACTCCAGCTCAGGTCTGCTCCTGTTCCGCTCCACTCCCTCTGTCAGGTCCACCAATGGCCTTGGACATTTCCATGTCCAACTCCAGACCTTCCTCCGACTACTCCGCCCTTCCTCCACCTGTGCACTCCCTCCACTCTTGCACTTCCTCCGGTTGTGCACTTCCTCCGGTCCCACTTCCTCCGGTCCTGGACATCGCTCCAGACTTAACATTAGTTAAGTCCACCTCCAACCCTTACCTGTCCTCTTCCGACCTAGTTCCCTTTACTTCACTGTCCCTGCTTTTTCTCTGTTGTCCCTGTATCTCTAGTTCCCCGTGTCTGCTCCCACTCCGGTTTATTTTCCTGTACCTGCTTTATTTTCCTGTCCATTTCTGCTCCGTCCCTTGTCCAAACTAAGGTGTTTACTTGTCACCGTATATACTCACCCTAGTTCTCATTTACTATATAAACTACTATACTCCGGCCTAGTAGTTTCCTTAGATCAAATCTCGACTAAGATACTCCCCACTCTGTACTACCCACCATGCTCTCCTAATCCCATCTTGTTCTCCTGAACTCCGGCCAACTCCGGCCTCCGTCCTATCTTGTCCCCTTGGTCCTATGTCCGATCCTAGCAAGTCTCCTACTTGCACGAGGGCAAAAGCCACCTCTGTCCCAGACTCAACGCTAGACCTCTCAGGACTTATCCCACCTCTGGGATGTCCTTCGCTCCGGACAAGCTGCGCTCAACTCCGGACCACTTTCCCGTGGTCCGGACTTACTCCGCAAAAACCCGGACTTACTCCCTGTGCTTCTCTAGTGCCCGGACTTCGTTCGTTTGACCCTGACTTGACTCTCCGCACTAACTAGCACCTACTAGTGTCTGGACTTACCTCCTCATTAGTTCCCTGCACCTCTGGACCTCCTAGTAAGATCGCTGAGGAGAACTGGTCTTGACAGATATATCTTGTATCTGATCATTTCTCTAGGCTCAAGCGCAGTCTAGCATCTCTGTCCACTCCATCCCATCACTGTCCATCGCATTCTTGAAGCAGGAACTGTCCCCTTGCTTCCCTGTTGCTCCATCACTGCTATTACCCCCCTGTTGCCAATCTATCATTGCTGCTCAATCCCAGGACTCTTCCTAACCACTGTGGTAGGCTGAAGAGGAGTCAATACCATCCCAAGTCACATTCCATCCCCATCAGAAGCCCTTCCCTTCCCTTCTGCATCCTGCCTGAAGGCGTGCAGCACATCCCCCTGAGGAGATTAAATACCAGAAATGCAAAGGAAGACCACCACTTGCATATTTCTGTCATTTGGTGTTGGTTGTTGGTTGTTCTGACCTCTTCCCTCACTTAGGCGCACAGCGGATCTGCAACATGCATCTGGGTTCCCTTCTTATAGATAAGCGAATAGTTAAACCGCGTCATCCACATTTGCCAGCACTGTCAAGTCTGGGTCTACTCCGGTAGGGGGTCTGGTCAAGTCCGGACGAGTGCGGACGAAGGAAGGGGACAGAGGGCTGGACAAGGGATTAGTCCGGCCGGAGTTGGTGACCGCTTGGATTCAACGACAAGGATGACGTGCGTTGATCCCTTGCGTAGGTTCCGGTCAAGGTGATGAAGACGGAGACGGAGACGGAGACAGACAGAGGCTGGAGTAGTGACTAAGTTGATTTCAGACTGAGGTGTACAGGATAATCTACAGAGTACTTATACTAAGTAAGAACTAGGGACGAGTATTTACGGTGACAAGTAAACAACCTAATGGCGGACAAAGGACGACCGGAGTAAGGGATAGATCAGGTCCGATGAAAATAAAGTCAGGTCCGGGTAAAATAAACCAGGTCCGGTGAACATGCTACAAGGTAGGAGACATATCGAGTACACGGAGAACTCATGTCAAGACAGGGTAGACGGACAAGTGTGGTAAGGACTGGATGCGGACTAGACCAAGGGTCGTAGTTAGCGGAGGTATATCTGCGTGACCGCGACCGGAGTTGAGCTGTAGGGCTGCGATGCGACCGGAGTAACCAGATGAGATCCGGAGTTGGACATGGTCGTAACACACGCTTGGCGCTTAGACAAGTTCTGTGACTTAGTAAAGTACGTTAAATTATGGTGGTCCGTATATATCTCAAAAGCATAAGGAGTGGCTTCGAGATAATGGTGCCAGGCCTCAGTTGCTTTTATGATGGCCAGCATCTCTTTATCGTGAATAGGATAATTTCGTTCTGGAGGCATCATGAAATGTGACATGTATGCGACGGGTCTGAATTCACCGTCTTCGCACTTCACGGATATCACTCCCCCGACAGCGAACTCAGACGCATTGGTTTCGAGGCGGAATTTGCGGTCCTGGTCGGGGTACTGAAGTACCGGAGCACGAGTAAAGGCGGCTTTCAAAGCCTCAAACGCAGCGCATTCTTTCTCTCCAAAGTTAAATATTGTATCTTTACATGTAAGGTCCGTCATGGGCCTGGCCATGATCACATAATCTTTAATGAAGCGTCTATAGAAATTGCCGAGACCAAGGAATGCGTGAACCTGCTTTACGTTCGTTGGCTCAGGCCACTTCAAAATAGCATTAACTTTCTCAGGGTCCATCTTGATACCCTCACATGACACGATCATTCCGAGGAAGTCGACTTCAGTGACTCTGAAGCGACACATCTCGGGTTTGACAAACAAATCATTATCTCGTAAACGTTTCAAAACTTCTAGCACAATTCTATCATGCTTTTCCTGATCGTCCGTATCCATAAATATCATAAAGTCATCAATATACACCACACAGACATCCGACATATCATGGAAGATCTCATTCATCATCTTCTGGAATGTCGCGGGTGAATTACAAAGACTGAAATACATAACTAATGGCTCGAAAGCCCCTTTGTGTGTTACAAACACAGCTTTCCACTCATCGCCTTTGCGAATCCTCACATTGTTGTAACCCCAACGAAGATCCATTTTCGTGAAGAGTTTGCAACCCTTAAGCTTGTCAACAAGCTGAGAGATAAGTGGCAGCGGATAGTTATTTTTAATCGACCAGTTGTTTACATAACAGTAATCCTGTACCATGTGCTTCTTGCCATCCTTTTTTGGGATAAAGAAGACCAGTGACATCTGCTGACTAATAGAAGGCTGAATATATCCTTTAGCGAGTTGATCATCAAGGAACAATTCGACTTCTTTTTGTTCATCAACAGAGAGTGGAATAAGTCTTCCCTTTTTGGGCGGGAAGTCTTCTTTTAGATCAATTCCATGATCCCAAGGTTTTCTTAGTGGCATGCGCTCTGACGACTTTTTACTAAATACGTCTAAGAACTCCCAGTACTCTTTAGGTACCTGCTTCTGAGCTTCTTCTAGGGTCGACTCATCGACAGTGACCTTTGACTCATGAGCTTTTAAAGCTTGCACCCAAGTTTCCTGAGACTCATTTTCTTGTAATATTTTAGCAAAGCGTGTCTCCAAAAGCGACTTGCACTCTGGAGGACACCTAGTTAAATTAACTTTGCTGGAGACCCAATCTATATCGGGATTATGCTTCTGAAGCCAGGTGTGGCCAAGGATAAGCAGCACTTTTCCAAGGCACATGATGGCACACCACAGCTTTTCAGCATGTTTCCCAATACCGACTGTTAATAATACATAATGCGTGATATCACCCTCCTGATTCCTAGTGCCATCTACGTTAAGCACAGGAACAGGCTTTACCAGCTTAGATAACTGAAGCCGTCGATCAAGAGCCCAGCTCTTGTTAACAAAACAACCAGTAGCGCCACTGTCTAGCAGAGCGTCTACCTTTATAGTATTAAGTGGTCCGCGGATGCAGACTGGTACCGTCACCTCATGTTCCATTGTGAAGGACCTTTGTAAGTCCATAGAGACTTCCAAGTTGCTGGCGGGACTTTCCGGTTCCTTAGATGCCAAAGAAGGAGAAGAAACATTTTTATTCGATCGGGAATTAAGCACACTCAATTTTACTTCCGGCGCCAAGCCCTTTGCAGGGACCCCCTTAGAAGGTACAGTACAGTCCGAGTCATAGTCCATACTATCAACCGACAAAACAGAAAAGTGGGAAGGAGAAACCGAGACAGGAGAAACTACAGAAGATACTTTTTTGTGGGTTTTCGCTATTTTTTTATGTAGCAAAGCAATGCAGTATTTAAATATTTCCTGCACTGCAGGAGTAGTAGCACGAGAAAGTCTATAGTCCAGAATACGTACAGCTGTGTCCAAAGAGGATTCGAGAGCGAGGATGCCCGATTTGTCCTCACTCGCTAATCTTTTAAACCCTTGAAAAACGCCTGCATTTCTGCAAATGTCATTCCTCTGACTGCATTTAGCTGGTCATCCTCTGGCTGGGCTTGCGTTGCCCGTGCTTGTGGTTGCCCACGGCGAGGGCGGCGCAGCTTGGTGCACTCGCATTCAATGTGGCCAAATAATTGGCAATTGTAGCATTGGGGCCCTTTACCCCTTTGCTGGTTTGTCTCAGCGGCACCTATATCCATGGGGGTACCACTCCCAGATGCGGCTGAAGACGAGTAATTTTGGCCCTGGTAATATCGGGCCAAGCCTTGCCCTTGGAGGTTGATGAGAAAGAGTTCCTGGGCTCTTCCCATCGTGCAAGCTGAGTTTGCAAGGCGGACATATGTGTCCCGATGCATACCCTGTATATAGATTTGCTCCAGGAGTTTCCTCTGGAGCGCACGTTCGAGCAAATCGCGAGCGTAATCGTCCATGCATCCTCCCTGATTCTTGAGCGCCTCGAACTGCGCTAAGAAGTCGTCAATCCTCTGCCTCGGGCCCTGCCTAAGGTGGAGAAGCTGGGCACGTGCCCACTCGGCGTTGTTACCGGGGAGAAAGAACCTTTCTATCTCCTCCGAGAAGTCATCCCAAGTGGGCCAGGCTGGCGGGGGCACGGGTTGTCCAGCCGGGACGGGCGGGGCATTGGCAAGGGCTTGTGCTGCCGCCATGCAGCTATCCAAATGGACCTGAGCCCACTGACCAGCCTTCGGGCCAGTGAGCCAGGAGAGAACCGCAGCGCTGACCTGGGCATCAGTTGCCCCCTCCATCGAGATCTGTAACCAGATCTTGATCTTAGACCACCATTCATGGAATTTCTGAGGGGAGCCATCATAACTCCCGGGATCCGCGACCACCTTCTTACACGGCGGCAGTGCAGGCTGAGGCTGTGCAGCCGCAAGGGCCGCGATATGTGCTTGGAGGTTAACTTGCCCCTGGATAATCTGGGCAAGGAGCTGGTTGAGGTCTGCCATGACGACCTAGTAGGGGTGGAGGCGGGAATAGGGGGTAGGTCTTTGTTTAACCGGTCGAAGGCAGGAGGACCGGAACGTGCGGCGGCGAGCGAGTGGGAGGTCTGGCAAGGGCGGGACAGGAAGGGAACGGTGGAAGCTGAGAAGGACTTGGATTTTGAAGTCGCTGACAAGGCGACTGTAGGCGGCAACGGCATTGGTGAACTGGAACCCTTCTTCGATTGCTGACTCCCTTTCTTGTACCTTGACAAGGGTGTCAGGGCGGGGACCGTAAATGATCGCCAAGCGCTCCTGTTGCGCTTCGACAAGGTGGCGAGGGAACTGGTAAGGTATGGTGACTACCGTAAGGGGTGACGTAGGAGTAAGGTTCCACTAAACTAAGCACAAGACTCTGTTCGCCTGTCGCGCTCGCCGGGTCAGGGCAGTGGCACAGCTATGCAGAGAACAAGTGGCTAGTGGCTGCAGATCACGGTTCTACCTCTGCACGGTGTAGAGACAGTCCTGTCTCTAGGTGTAGAATTGGTAGTACTGATACTGGACTCTTACCTTAGCTATGTAGGCTTGTACTTAGCTTACTAAGCAACTTCCCTCTTTCCTCTGTATATGTTTGATCTCAGTCCTGGAGTGACTGAACACCTCTACTCTCCCTACTTCCTCTAGTTTCCCCAGTCCCTGGGAGCTCTGCCAGACCTCCAGAAGCCCCTGGGTCGAGCGTGCCTCACCTGAGGCAGCAGCAACACCCAACCCCCCCCTACAACTGGAGCCCACCGCGAGGGGTTTCTGTGTCTTGGCACTCCCTATCCTCTTTCTAGGTCCCTCTTAACCAACTACAGTCACTCCTTTGAAGTTTCCATCATTTTCCCTTGAGTTTTCAGCATCTTCTCCTCCTGCCCCCCTCGAGTTTGGCGCATATCTCGCTCCCTTTTGCGCCGGATCTTTCGCTTTTCTGGAATCAAGATCTACTCGTCGAGGGCTTTCGAATGGTGCCTGGGTCATCGCGATTGGTCCAGCGGTTGCGGAGATATTCGCATTTTCGCATTTGGGTGGAGTTTGGGACTGATAGGTCGATATCTCGGGAGCTAAGGCTCGTCCCGCTTCGTCCTTTCGTGTCCTAACCCCTCTGTACTATGGCAACACCATCCTATCACGCCGCATCCATCCGTCCAGCCGTTCCCTCGCTATGTTGCGCTTCTCCTCCTCCCCCCCTCTTTCTGAGATTCGTCCATTCTGCCTCTGTTTCTCGACC
>JAYMGJ010000710.1:0-33488 GCA_037178675.1 Scleroderma bovista
GAGTGCTACTCTAGTAGTGACACTCCACTGATCATGTGGAGATCCGTTACTACATGGGACCCTGCGCAGGGATACCCCCTAGGACAGGGGTCTGTAATTATGTCGTTCATATCAAGATCTCGATCTAGCTGCTAGCCAGACATGTAAAAGGCATCACCAATCATTTCCAACTTTGCTCTGAACTCCCAACTGCTCAGTCACATCTCCCGTACGTCTCGTTTCTTGGGCTCGTTCGCAGAGCTTGTAGTTGACGGCGACGTGCCCGTTTTCAGACACCAACCAAGATATATCACAATGGCTAACCTATGCGCCTGCATGGCCAAGTATGTGTTTACCCATCACATGTTGAACAACATCGCTGATTAACCACGCTTCCGATAGCTGCTCCTGCGCTGCTGGAGCATGCACCTGCGACTGCACGAACTCTGCCTGCTCGTGCAAAGACTCTGCCTGCCCCTGCACCCACTAAATCCATATTTCCTCCTTGATGATGTGCGACCGGGGGGTCGCATTGTTGTATGTTTGAAGAGAAAGCCATAAATTTCTTCATGTTCTGTGTTTTGTGAAATACATATGACTGTGTGTTGTGTTTGTGAGCTCCTGACTTGCGCTACTGGCCTTCGTCCAGAATCTTCTCAGTTCAACTACCCGACACATTATTGCAAAAATTTTGTCGTGCAGTCGGTACTTGTCCCCTAATCTTGTGTATCGTGCTGTCCAAGCATAGTAAAAGGGTAGTACGAGGATAAATGCACTCTTCCTGGCACCTGTTAGATAATCCAGCACCTTACAAAATGGTATATGCGATAGGTGTTTTCTAGCTTTCATTTTGTTCGTCGTCGTTATCGATATATCTCAGACGTTGCTTCACCACTGGCCGTGCGCGCTTATAGAAGTGGCGATCTACCACAGAGGCAGGCCTCCCGTGGCCATCCCGTCCGTCTTTGCAAGGCTTCGATTTCTTGGGACAGAAAGCTATTGGCAGTCACAGTGTACGCAAAGGATCCCGGAGGAGCCACCTTAGATGTCAGAGCTACCACGCAGTCGCCACCTTCGCAGTCGTGGATACTTCTCATAAGCATCTCATGTAAATACCACCACCTGGCACCCGTTCTTCCCTTCCTATACTTTGTTAACATCCTGCATGAATCATGTCTCCCAACTTGCTCCCATCCCTACGATGTTCTTATTTTAAGGTCCAACAGGAGCCCCTACTACCGGCTCAAACACACATTTTCCGAAACATAGTCACGAACCACGTCTGGACTCTTAAATCGCAGCGGAACACAGTCGCTTTCCACGAAGAAGCGATGGCTTCAAAATTCCCCTCTCCTCACGGCATCAAAGTACCCGTTCGTTATGGACAGCACAGACGGTGCTTCTACCCATCTCCCGGTCATATCAGTTCCTGATTCGCATTGATGGGTGGCTTCTCTTCAAGTACCCGTTATCTCGTGATATTGGCGTGCGGAAACCTGCTCTAGCTACTTACGAATATTGCATTGACTCTTCCCAGCATATCGAACCTTATCGACATGTGTCACACGGGAACGTGTACGAACGACATTGTACTATCTGGCAATCGCCATAACAGCGAGGAAATCGTTTGTGAATCCTGCGAAACTGGCAAGTTTTTCTCTCTTATTACTGTCATCAGTGGTAGCCTATGGTATAGCCAGTTTATTTATTCTAGGGACCACATGCTCGGACTACTATATCGACCACTTTCGACATCGAATGATTGATCTATCCAGTGATTTCAATGCTGTTCACTCGTACCATATTTGCGTTATCTATCCCAGGTCATGAATTCCGCAATGACATGGAAACTGGCACGCCGCCATAACCTTAATGCAAAACGATATCGAAATAATGGACCAGACGGCAATGGAAATTAACCTATCGACCCAGCCCATTTTCGTTGCTCCATGAGACGTGCTATTTCAGGTTATTCCCTTGCGCCACCCTGGGCTTATAGTATCACAGCCCTTATGCAATTCCAACGTGATATTACTCTGCAAACAAACCCGCCCAGCAGGGGTTTCCATAATCCTGACTACAATCTAAATCTAGCCGCTAGAGACACATAAAAGGAGTCACTAACCGATTCCAATCCTCAACAATCTGCTCTGAACTCGCAACTGCTTGATCATCTCTCGTACGTCTCACTCTCTACGCCCATTCATAGGTCTTGTAGCTGACGGCGACGTACCCATTTTCAGACATCAAACCAATCTATATCACAATGGCCAACTCATGCACCTGCGGCGCTAAGTACATGTTCATCAGGTACATGTTAGCAACTTCGCTGATTAACTGTGCCGATAGCTGCTCCTGCACTCCCGGCTCCTGCACCTGCACCTGCAACCACTCTTCCTGCTCCTCCTGCAACTAGTAAACACATCTCGCCTCGAACCTGTGCGACCGGGGGGTGGCATTATTGTATCAGTGTCTGCGTTTTGGAGAAAAAATATTTGCATTGTCTGTACGCTTTTGTGAAATGTGATTGTGTGAACTTCATCGACTCGGGTCATTTCACGGCCCATCTGCAACTCGACAGGCGATATTCAGTTGGATGTTTGTTCCTCTGGCCGAGCGAACGGAAGAAACTGCACCGACAAGCTCAGAAACCTGCTGAGTCAAGGACACGGTATCAGAGGCTTCCTTTTTCGAGGATTGGCTATTGGAGACTACGATCGAAGTACTAATACTTTGGGGATGAAATCATGTCATAGCCTTCGAGTTGGTACTTACACCCGACTTCACCGTATTTGAAGTTTTGAAGGCTTCGGTCTCTCAGAAAAAGACCTTTCCATCATTCTCCACAAAGAAGGGTACCATAGTAGACATGTGGTGAGTGCCTGAAACGGCGAGTCAAAGATGGCCAATCTAGAGACGCTGTTACACGAGAGATAAACTTCGATTCGAGCCAAGTGTGACAGAGCACAACAGTGGGATTCAAAAAGAAGCACGAGGAAAACTACTGTACACAAAGACGAGATATAAGTACAAAATAAAACTGATCACTTGTTGGCTTGATCGCGGGGCGACGCGTAAGCCATTAACAATCCCGGAAGGGTGTACGAGCCAGAGGATCAATAGAGACCATCGAGGAGACACAGGTTCAAACGCGAAACAATAGGCGACACTCACGATACTCTTACAGTGCCAAATTCCACCGGCGCCGCATCAGGAGACTCCTGCTGCTATGTAGTCAAAATCTGTCTATATCATAAGACTTGAGTTGTCACTGACCTCTGTCATATGAATTTGAGCAAGCGCTCTCCTACGGACCTGCAGAGCTACAAAGTAGGGAGGTGGCAGCTGTGGTGTCCACCGCATCTGTGCATTCCATCATTTGCGGTATGCTCTCTCATTCGTTGCGTCCTGCTGAAAGCAGTGGTGGTGCTTGCAATGTCTCACCATGATGCATCATTGTGCATTGTGTCAACCGTCGGAGGTGAAGCTTTTCTGGCATGAATTGAATGCCATCATCAGGAGCAAGGATGCCGACGAAGTTGCACAGACACCATGAGGAGAGACGCAATCCGCCAGATCATCATCAGCACCTATATCTTGAAGCAGCTCACGTCCCAGCATATCCTGTCCAGTTTTCACCTGGGTTCAGCACACAACGACTCCAGAAGTGAATGCACTGAGGCGAAGCTGGGGACGCCATGAGAAGAGATGCAAAGAGGAAGATAGCATGAAGGATGCAAGATCGTCAGCACCGCCAGACCGCACTGGCGAGGACAACGATGATGTCGATGAGAAGATGACAAAGATGGTCCCGTGCAGGAGGAACCACCTAGTACCACCGGCTTTATCCTGATAATAGGGGAATACAGAGTGGCGTTTTCGCGCCATTTTCGAGCCGTTTTCGAGGCCGTTTTCGAATTCGTTTTCGCAGCTGAGTTTCAAGTCTCAGTCGCACGTGACTACCATATAAGGCATAGTGTATTATCTAATGTGAAAGGTTTGGTCGGAGCGTGAATAGTCAGGAAGCAAACCTTCGAGTAGTGTTGACTACCAAATGGTACAACATAGTTCACTAAAAAAAATGCGGAATAAAAAAAGGGATGTAAAGTTAGTCCATACTATCAAAATGACATAAATGAGGAGGTATGATGAAGCAAAAAAAAAGATGTACAGAGGGGGACTTGAACCAACAACTTAGATAAAAAAAGAAGGGATGTCAACCACTAGGCTACAAAACCAATATCAGGTATAGCAACAATGTAAATATAACTAAATATAGTCAACTTCTCATATTTGCATTGTTGCTTTCACTATTGATGGCTTGAGTAGCCTAGTGGTTGACATCCCTTCTTTTTTATCTAAGTTGTTGGTTCAAGTCCCCTTTCTGTACATCTTTTTTTTTGCTTCATCATACCTCCTCATTTATGTCATTTTGATAGTATGGACTAACTTTACATCCCTTTTTTTATTCCGCATTTTTTTTAGTGAACTATGTTGTACCATTTGGTAGTCAATACTACTCGAAGGTTTGCTTCCTGACTATTCACGCTCCGACCAAACCTTTCACATTAGATAATACGCTATGCCTTATATGGTAGTCACGTGCGACTGAGACTTGAAACTCAGCTGCGAAAACGAATTCGAAAACGGCCTCGAAAACGGCTCGAAAACGGCGCGAAAACGCCACTCTGTATTCCCCTAATGTAGTAGAAGTCCGCACGTCACTGCCCCTCACTGCGCCTCCACTGATCGGATTCTTTGCTGTGGACAGTGGCTGACAAGTTGCAGATTGATTGCATTTGTCACTGGCCACTGGCTATCATTGTGCAGAAACCTCTTCCTAGATGCGTCACTGCCGCACAATGTACGCTTTCAACCCATCATCGCTACATACTGAATACCTGACTCCAGTACTTCTACACCACCCACCATAGATGGATTCAAGACTGGTTGGCACTGGCATATGTCAATCGCATGCCTGACTCCAGTTGATATCGTTATTCTGTGCATCCTATTCCCACTGTAAAGGAGCTATGATACTGATAAGCCTATCATCTGTCACATCATACAAAGCACTTTATGGTATATATAAGCAACCAAAATGTTGTTGATCTTTGGCGCTCTGTATCTGTATTCCACTCGGGATCATGGCAGGCGAAATACTTCCTCAGGGCGCGGGTTACGGTGTCGGTGGGTGTCCATTCAGTTATGCCCTTGTGTGTCGTCTAGTAACAGTTCTTTCCAGTGGTTGGTACGTATTACTGGAATGCTTCCGGCCCTCAGACATTTAATTGAACATTCTGCAGGAATTGGTCTATTCTTTAGTGCCTTTATGGTCTGCGTGACCGCTATTCAAGCGAGATACACTGAAGTTTCACCGAGAGACTCCGAAGAGTTCAACGCTGCTTCACGAAGCGTGAAACCTGGCCTTATCGCGTCGGGTATTGTTTCAGCCTGGACGTGGGCAGCAGATCTCGTGAGTATACCTGTCCTAGCCTGTCGAATTCTTTGCTACACGACTTCAGTTACAATCTAGTGCAGTCGCATACAGATATGGCATATCAGGACCATGGTGGTACGCCACAGGCGCCTCCGTCCAGGTCCTTCTCTTTGCACAGCTTGCTGCCAAGATTAAACTCAATGCACCATATGCTCATACTTGGCTCGAAATAGTTGCAGTACGTTGGGGAACCGCTGCTCACCTGATATTCATGTTCTTTGGCTTGGCCACGAACTTGATTGTCTCTTCTATGCTTGTCTTGGGAGGTTCTGCGACCGTCACTGATCTAACTGGCATGAGCACAGTTGCTGCCTGCTTCTTGATCCCCTTCGGAGTTGCCATTTATGTGGCTGTCGGTGGAATGCGTTCGACGCTTCTTTGCGACTAGTAAGGGTTTACTGATACATTATGATGTGTTTACTCAGCTTCCGACCATAGTACTCACACCACTATCATCTTCGCGATCATCCTCACCTTCGTATTCACTGTCTATGCGACGTCCGAATACATTGGTTCCATCAGCAAGATGCACTTCCTACTCTCGGAAGTCTCTAGCATTGCCCCTGTCCCAGGCAACGCGGGTGGATCTTACCTGACTCTTCGTTCCAAGAACGGGCTCGTATTCGGTGTCATATGCCTGGTTGGAAATTTTGCTACCCTTTTCCCGGATCAAGCATACTGGCAACGTGCAATTGCTAGCCGCCCTGCTACAACGGTCAAGGCATATCTCATCGGAGGTCTTGCGTGGTAGGTTTTCCGTAGTCAGTCCTCTGTTTTCATTGTTCATAGCAGACAGGTTCGCGATCCCATTTACCTTTTCAACCACCCTTGGACTGGCCGCAATTGCTCTGAGCGTTGTTCCCTCGCCCTCATCGCCTGTGAATGACCCCACTTCCAGTGGATTCATACCTCTTCTTCCCACTTTATCAGATGCAGATATCTGGGCAGGTCTTCCGGCATCTGTTGCTGCTGCTACACTCCTCGGAAAGAGCGGTGCAGCTGCGTTGCTAATTCTACTATTCTTGGCTGTGACGAGTGCAACGAGCGCGGAGATGATCGCTGTATCTTCTATATTGACCTATGATGTGTATGTGAGGTATATCAACCCCCAAGCAACAGAGGAGCAAGTCCTTCGAATGAGCCATATTGGAGTCCGTCGTCATACTTTCATGTTCTGGTTAAATCTCTTACTTCCGTACAACGATAGGTTGCAGCCTTTGCACTCGTCATGGGGTTTGCAGGCGTAATCTTCTTCTACATTGGCATTTCCATGGGTTGGCTCTATGTCTGTTCTTCCTGTATAGATGGGGTTGTGGCAGACTGACACGTTTGACTTAGACATTCATGGGGGTCATTCTCGGATCCGCTGTGGTCCCCATTGTTCTCTGCATTACCTGGCGAAAAGCCAGCAAAATCGGATGCATCGCAGGATCTGCGGTTGGTTTAGTTGTCGGCATTGTTGCTTGGCTTACCACGACTGCAAGATTAAACAATAACCTGATCAATATTACCGTAAGTATCTAAGCTCTAACTGCTTTGCATTCCTCGAATACCACATATTCCCTTTCTCTAGACTAGCGGAGGTGAGACTTGATCTGTCAAAATAGGCATATGTACATCCTAACGCTTCAGATGGCACTTAGGTGACTATGAGATGTTAGCAGGGAATGTCGGCTCCATTGCCAGCGGAGGCATTATAGCTACCGTTATTTCCTTGGTTGTGAGTGGACAACTCTCCACCAATATCTAAGGCGGTGAAATAACCCTTTCGGCGTTAAGTGGCCGGAAGACTACGATTTTTCTGGGACCCGCTCCATCAACTCTCGGGCACCACCAGATAATCAGAAGAAACCGATCGTGGAAGCCTCAGGTGTGGATGAGAAGAAGGCACAGGACTCGTTGGCTCCCTCAATCGTGAACGAATCATCCGATAACGACCTGGATCCCGTGGAACTGAACAAGGCATTCAAATTTGCGGCGTGGTCATCTATTACGATGGTATGTCCTTGCACATTGCTTTATCCTATAACGAGTGCTGAGTTTGTGCAGACCCTGATCGTCATGATCTTGATTCCCCTTCCACTCTTCGGCGCATCGACGATATATTCTGTAGCTGGTTTCACGGCGTGGATTCTCGTCGCGATCATTTGGACATTTTATTCAGTTTTTGCCGTCGTTCTTTATCCTCTGTGGGAGAGTCGTGCCGCATTGATGATGATAATGAGGGGACTTATCAAGGTAATTTCTCATGCCATCGTCTACCTACACATCCAACTGGTATAAATTCGCAGGACATTTATGCACAAGGAACTGGAAAGTATGTTGCACCGAGATCAGCTGAAGCGAAGACTGAAACGGTAGCATGAGGAAATTTCTGGATTGCTTGGCGGGTGAAATGTTCCGAAGTTTACGGTTTTGTACGATACAGGGTATAGATGCGAGGTAATGATTGAGACATTGTTCTTGGTTGCGCATATGTATGCATTCCGAAATCCGTCCACAACACGACACGAAACATAGGTATGCCCGCTACTGCGGGGATACTAGGCCAGTTACGAAAAACTCAAAAAATGTGTAATGAATGCCTTGGTGCACGGGCTCATTGTAACATACCCACTATCAACTCCATACCACATGATCAGTGAATAGTCATCAGCTATGGCCAAATATGAAACATGACACTTGCCTGTCAATTCCTTACCCTGTGATACCATGATCAAATGTCTAATCCCTACATGCTGTAAAATCAGTTCAGTGCATTGCTCGGGAAAAGGCAATCATGCAGCTAAGTAACAGCTACATGTCAATTTGTGATGGGTCTAAAGAGTCAGACAGCCCTTGTCAGGGGTCATTCAGAAAGATCCACAAACACAACACATTCACATTTCACAAAACTCCAATACACAACAACTTTTTTATGTTTTTCTAAGATTTTCTCTCCAAACACAGACACTCATACAACAATGCGACCCCCCGGTCGCATATACTGAAGGAGGCAAGATATGTTTACTGGTTGCAAGAGCTGCAAGCAGAGTTGTTGCAGTTGCAGGTGCAGGAGCCGGGAGAGCAGGAGCAGCTATCAGGAGTATAGTTAACCAACGATGTTACTGACAAGTACCGGATGAACACGTACTTAGCGCTGCAGTTGCATGGGTTGGCCATTGTGATATAGATTGGTTTGATGTCTGAAAACGGGTACGTCACCGTCAGCTACAAGACCTGAGAACGAGCGCAGAGAGTGAGGCGTACGAGAGACGATCGAGTTCAGAGCAGGTGCTGAGGATTGATAGAGGATGCAGGCCCCCTTTTATACGTCTAGCTGGCACTAGATTGTGATCTCGATAACATGATTACCCTTGTCCTGTGCCCCAGGCTCCTCTCCGCGTGATCAGTGCCAAGTGGAGTGTCATGTATAACCCCACGGGACTAGTGGAATGTATTTTTCCAGGATACGTGACATAAACCGATCAGTGTCAGACCAACAAGGGTTGGTTCGCCAATGTTCGGACTTCCATAGGCGTCAGAGATCCCTGATATCGTATCTCATGACCTAGAAACGATGATGCAAGGATGGTACGAGTGGAGCATTTCACAGGATAGATGTTCTCAGATCGGACAGCATTCGATGTCAAAGGCTGTTGATAAGGTCCGGGATCTTGGAACGGCATTCGATGATAAACTGGCCGTACCACAGGAACTACTGCTAAGAGTAGTGTCAAGAATAATCCAAGGGAATTTGCTAATTGGTGGGAACCCCAAAAGATTTCCTCGCTGCCGCGTTGATTGTCAGATACAATATAGTTCACCCACCGTGCCATACATGTCCCTTGTGTAAAGTCCGACGAGAAGGGAATAATCCGATGGAATATTCGTAACTGGAGCAGCTGCCAAATGGTATCGAATGGCGACGGGTGCAGGGGAGCCATCGATAAGGAGATGTAAGCCGGGCTCACGCAAGTCAAGGTGTCGTGCTTATGGCCAATGCAGTCGTGATGATGTCCACATTGAAATCGGATGATGAACGACCGATACATACCTCGGCGCAGTAGTCCGATGTTGTGAGCCCCGAAGGTGGTGAACTTGCGCTTCTTCGTGACGAGGAGTTGTCTCCTTCTGACTCCATCTGCAGTGAATGGCACTGGGTTCGGTGTCGCGGTTCCTATTTGGCCTTGCAATAAGGGAGTAGTGAAGCTGAATGTCTTCGAATGCGCTCATTTTGAAGCGAGGGAGCAAGATCAGTTGACATGATATCGTGTAAAACACCGACAGAGTGCAGAACAGAGAAAAAAAAGACAAAGAGGAGACAGAAGGTGGTATATAGGAGGGTGACGACTGTGAGGGTGATAATGACTGTGAGGGTATAATATTCAAACTTGGTCCTTTGTCCACAGGCTCCGGAATGAAACATATCATCCCCAGGAAACCGGGCAAGTGCAAAGCCTTGCAAAGATGGATGAGATGGCCAGGTAGGGCCTGCATTCTCGGACGGGGGGAAGAGCGTTGAAATGGCCCGAGAAATTCGCCAGGCAACACAAATATTTTAATGTATTTCCTGAAAAATTTGCTGCAGAACGACACTCATGCAACAACGCGACTCCCCGTTCAAAACAGATTCAAGGAGGGGAGAGGTGTTTGCTGGCTGCAGGAGAAGGTAGGTTGCAATTGCATGCGCACGCGCTTCAAGGTGATGGACCTAGGCATTGTATAATTTGTCGGAGAACAACTTGTCACTTACCGATGCTCCCCATTGCCTGGCCAGTAAATTTACCGTCTACGTACCCATGCAATGCTACCATGCAAGCTTTGGTGTTTCGTTACTATGGGCACCTCTGTAGAAGGTTGTCAATGCCAATTCGATATCTAGTTCCACATTTTATTCGTCGTTTCTTTGGCAGTGTGCGCTTATAGAAGCGGCGATCTTATATCCAGACAGAGCTGCTGTGGTTATCCCATCCGTCTTTGCAAAACTTCAATTCCTTGGGACAGAAGGCTCTCAGTGTACGAGACATGAAGCTTGAAGTTTGCGTGTTTACACCCTCACAGTCGCCACCTTCGCAGTCATGGATACTTATCATATATCATATCCAAAATACCACCTGTCTGCTCGCATCCCGTTTCCTACACTTCGTTAACATCCCGCACGAACCAGGTCTTTAGGCTCCAGAATTTCGCTGTTTAAAAACCCTACTTACGAAGAGATCCAAAGCGGCGACTTTCTTGTTTCAAGGTCCCACCCGCTCAAACTTTCATTTCCCGAAGGATAGTCACCTCTGGGTTCCCCGATCACGGAGAAAAACAGTGCCTCTGCACGTAAAAGCGATGGTTTCAAATTTACCACCTTCGTGTACCCACGACTCGTAGTATCGACCACTGCACTGAAGTACCCGTTCGCCATCCGATATGGACATCACTCGAACGTTGTCATCCTTACGAACGGAGCCAGATCTAGTGCCCCAGAACCCGTTTCTCGGTTGTCCCAGGCTCCAGTTCCTGATGCCATTGATGGATGGCTTCTCTTCAAGTACCCGTCATCACATGATATTGGCGCGGCTTGGCGGTGTACTTGCTGTAGCTACAAATGTTGCACTTGGGCACTTCCCTGCGTATTATCGAACCTTATCGATACACGACACACCCACGTGCGTCCCGTGGATGAACTCAATGTCTTTTTATCTGACAATCAGTGGGGACCCTGCACAATTGGCAAGTCTTTCTGTCCTATTGTTGTCATCACCCTAAATGGTAGCCTTATGGTGCTGCCAGTCTATTGACGAATTCCGTTGCAAGGACCGTTTTTTCGGTCTGTATGGACCACTTTCGACATCGAGTGATCTTTCCATGAAGAACACCTATCCAGTGAAATGCTGTTCCTTTGCAATATATCTGTGTTATCTCCACAAGGTCATGGAATCCCGCGATGTCAGGAAACCGCCGCCGCCGCCGCCGCCGCCATGGCCTTGTCGAAAAACGACCAACAATTGACCAGACGACAAAGGAAATTCCAGGCTATTTTCTTGCGCCCTGAGCTTATCATACGCCACACTCCCTATGGAAATCCAACGTGGGATCTTGTGTTGAAACAAACCCACCAGACGGTGGTCTTCATGATCACGCTAGCCACTAGCTAAACATATAAAAGGGGTCACGATTCGCTTTCGAACTCCAATCGCTCTGAACTCACCACTACTCGAATATCTCCCGTGTGTCTCGCACTTTGCATTCGTTCGCATGCCTCGTAACTGACGGCGATGTGTGGATTTTGTAGACATCAAACCAATCTCTATCACAATGGCCAACCCATGCACCTGCAGCGCTAAGTACGTGCTCGTCCGGTACATGCCAGCAACTTCGCTGATTAACTGTCCCGATAGCTGCTCCTGCACTCCCGGCTCCTGCACCTGCAACTGCAACAACTCTACCTGCTCCTCTTGCAACCAGTAAACACATCTCGCTTCCTTCAGTATATGCGACCAGGGGGTTGCATTGTTGTATGAATGTTCGCGCTTTTGAGAGAAAACCCATGAAAAATTTACAGTGTATGGTTTGATGTTTTGTGTTTGTGAAATGCAAATTGTGTTGTATTGAACTCTGCTGAGCAACTAGCAGTCTAGCACTGATTGCGTGCGCCATGCCCATGTTGGACTGTGCTGTTTGCGACCTCGGTGACAAGTTGGTATTTAGTTGGGTGTCCATTCCTCTGGCCCAGAGATAAAATGGGAGCTGCGCAGACCGGCTCAGCAATCTACTGAGTCAGGGACACTGTCGGAGGCTTTCTCTCGAGAATTGGCTTTGGGAGACTATCTTCCTCGTATATAGATGTAGCATTTCCCTCCCTACTATTGTAGCTCTGCACGTCTGTAAAAAATGAGTGCTCGTCCAAAGTACTACGATGGGCCCCGAGCATAATGTTCATCGTGTTCGAAGCTTTGGAGACTTAGTTCAATACAGTCTCCCAGATTGGCAGACCCTTCCACAAGGGAAGGTCGTTCTCGTTGTTCACGAAGAGTGTATCTTAGGGACCAAATGAGTTGCTGAATCTGTGCTGCATCCACTCAAATTTATGTAACAAGTGGGAGCACATGTTACAATGTGAATAAAGCCCCTCAATTGAAACAACTTGATCAAGGGTCTAGGGGTATTGGGCTGAGCCACAGACCGCAGGCAGCACAGCTGCAAGACTATGTTCAATGTCATGATATATATACAAGGTCCGTGGCAATGATTGAACTTCATTCTAGCACAGAAACTCGTGGTCACTACGGGTAAGCCGACCCTGCCCGTACCCCCATTACCCACGGCACCCGACCCACACTGTACCGGTGGGTGGTAATCCGGGCAACCCTTACTACCCATGCTAGTCCCTAAGATTATTACACTAGTCAGTGTCAAAAACGGCACAAATGATGTCCTGCAGGTCTGTTGAAGAGAAATATTCCTCATGGCTGGACGTGGTGGAAAGGGTTGGGGACGGGGGACTGGTGCTGGGCGAATCATCATAGTCAATGGAGAGGTCCAAGGTTTGAGGTTCCTGCTCTGATGTGCGATGGCCAGAGCCGGAGTGGCCCTTGATCATGCCCTGTGAGGCAAGGAAGGACTTGATCTTCCCTTTGGTATCTATTACAGCATGACTCTCCTTGAAAAGATGAGGGTGAGTGAGTAAAGAGGCATGAAAGGATGGTGGAGTGGATAGGTACCCGCAGCCAGTCTAGAGGCTTGGGCCTGAAGCCTCGGAGGCACTGAAGATGGAGGCTGGCGCAGGGGTTTGGCAGCCTCCCTCAGTAGTCATCTGTTCATCGCATTTCTGTTGGGTGGGTGAGTGGGGGAATGGAGATAAGGACGGGACGGGAGTGGTGAACCTTGAGACGGATCCTACAGCCGAAAGATATTAGTCAGTAAAAGTTCCTGAGTCTCCCGAAGCCAGCTGCCTAATGCGGATCGCCTCGGAGGGCCTAAGTTTTTGCTAGCGTGACTGTCCGGCTCATATACTTCGCACTTTGGTGTGGATCGGCAATTCGAGTACATAATCTTTCCACCAAGATCATCTATCCAGTGCACGCACCTTACTTACATTAAGGTTTCTTGGCTCTTCATCACTTATGTGGGCATCTAGCCATGGGACGCTGCAGCAGACAAGGGTCAGTATGCAATTTCAAGGCTGGGCTCAAAGGACGCCCCAACCGCTTTCAGTCGCAACTATGTACTCACTCAGTTTTGTACGTCCAACGAGCGCAGGATCTATGGTCGGCGGTGTTGACCTTCCTTGCAACTTCTGGACACTCACGTATGCACATAATTGAACGTGTGCCTTGGGAGCATTGTACTGTCTCCAGCTTCTGGAGCACCTGTTGGGAAGTTAGAAAACGCACCCAGCCTTTGAATCTAATGCCTCTTGTACATTCTTAAGATGCACATTCGGAGGAACGCACCTTAAACTTAACTTGCTCTTTCACCAGTCTGGTTTATTGCCCGAGGGGACAAGGAAATGTTCAGCCCAAAGCTAGATTTTGACTAATCTCCCCAAGGCAGACCAAAGAGTTGATGGAAGACAATCGTTTCCTCTGATTTTGATGGAACCAATGAACATGGCAACTTTTGCAAAAGTTCGCGGAAAACGCAAAAAACAATTTCGCCCCCATGGCAATTGCCGGAAATGACCCCAGAAGTAGCCCTAGACACCTGTAGGCTGTAGTGGCCGGTGTTAGTAGTTGGTTCTAGTGCTCGTAGGCTCGCTGTTCACAATCGCCCACGACGCAGACACGCACGCAGCTGGCAATGCCGCTACAAGACGACAACTACCACTAACACAGCATGCACGACGACGCAGGTGCTAACAACTCGTGATACGACGATCACCTCCCTCGAGCTCTCAGCATCGACCACACCATACAAGTACTCGGGCACGGCGATAACGAGTACCACCATCACCGCCTTTTCCACCACCATCCTCACCCGTGTGAAGACGATGGCATGTACGCGGCAATTGCTGTTGCAGACAATGTTGACGATGGGTTCCCCTCCCTCTCGTGTCGACCACCACAGCACGCACGCACGCACGCAACGGCGACGACTGCCGTGACCATCTTCACCCTCTCATGTCAACCACGACCATAGACTCTCCACCCTTTCACGTTGACCACCTCTCATGTTGACCACCACTATAACACGCATGCATGCACGACGATGACGACGAATGGATATATTATGTATATACAATGTGTATTTGATGATATGTGGAAATATAGTACTTTGTTCTTACTATTTGGAACTATGTACATAGCAGCTTGATCACAAACTGTATCCCTGATACTGAGTAGGTGACAGGTGACTCTTTGATGGGGTAACCATGACAGATACGACCTCTGAGGCGCATTTGGAAAGATACGGAGGTCCACAAGGAGTACATAGTAGTTACTAATCCTAACTACTAAATGTGTCTAGGGGCTGCCTCGGTCCTTCTGGGCAGTTCGAAATTGGTTTTTGCGTTTTCCGCGAACTTTTGCAAACAGCTGTAATGATTAGTTGGATAAAACGAATATGCAACTATCCTGATCTAAGTCTGTTTCCGACGTGCTTTGGGACTTCCTCAGGGAAATGTTTTGTTCCGTAAGGTTCCTTGGAAAACGAGGACCGCTAACACCGTCACGGGCCTTGTTCTTATGCATCATTGTCAGTATCTTTTGAATTCCGTTCTCATGGCCATGTTATCGGAGCCTTCGGTTCATATTCCTCAGAGACAACCCCTCGAGCCAGGTAATGCGATTGCGAAAATAACCCGAAACGTGTGATGTTCAAACCTGTTCCTTCGAAGCCAGTGAAAGAAAGCTATGATATCAATCGTACGAGTCGCACCTCATTGGAGAAAGATCTGTGGCTCATCATCGTTGGTGTCCATAATCGACTGATCGATGACCTATGAAATTCCACTGCTTCTCTGGGAGATAGAAATCTGATAAGCGGAAGAATGGAAGGAAACGGAGGATTCTGTTCCGAAGGGAATACCTCAACCCGATGCCTTCTATCTGATCCATTGCCGGGTTTGGTTCATATCACACAAAACTTGGGGGCACCCTCATCGAATTCAAGGAGATTTGGCTCCCTTCTCACCGTCCGAGGGGAAAGAACGGGAGGGCCCTTGAGTGCTGGCAAGAGCTATAAAAAGGAGCTGCACAAAGAAGTTCAGCAATTCACCCGACTCTCCTACTTGATGCGAAAGGTATGTCATTAGTACCTTCAATGAATAGTTTGCATTGACTAACCCACAGTTTGTCTTCAACGTGGACAAGTTACCTGTGCTTCAAAATAAGATAAGACATCTAATCAAATCCGCACAGTTTTCTGATGAACTTTCTTGTAGCTACGACTGGAAAGTTGAAAAACCACAAGTGTTACCAATTCACTTTCCCTTGATCCATATAGTCTTAGGGTGGAGAAAAGTAGCAGCAGGTGTCGAGGCTCGACGAGGCTACGAAGAATACGTGCACGAGGTTGACTGTTGATGTTTTTGGCGTTTCATGTAAATGCTGTACGGTATTAGTGGACAGTCCATCGTTAAAACACCAGCGCCAAAGAGCAGGACCACTGAGAGCTGCAATACAATAAGTGCTTGAATCGAATTGGTCGGATCAACTAAGTAAAATTTTGCTGCGATGATTCAGACCGTCAACTCTTGCAGCAATTGCTACGTACCATTTACGAAGAGAGGATCAACTTGCACTTGACATTCGTTATGTTTGAAGGATCGTCACGGGGCCTGAATACTAGACAGGTGAGTGCTGGAAGTCGCATGGTTGTTGAATGTCTGGGCACGGTTGACGACATCTAACATCAATTAAATGAAGCGTCATCGATGCAATGGTACATAGGACTCTGCGACCAGGAAGGAGTATTTTCCAACCCACGCAACTTGGCCGCATCACTTTTTTCTTGCACTGTGTTACTTAAAATTGTTTCTGCTGGTGGGTTAATTCCGTCCGTCGGTATTTTGTGCAGTGACCAGTCATGTAGATCTCGGAGCTTTCTCTACGCCGTGGGAAATATCATGGAGCCGTTCAAGGAGGCCCTCCTGGCCACGGTATCCGTTTTCAAAAGGTTTGTCCGCTGTCCTGGTTTTCCCAATTGATCTTTCAATTCTTGCACAGACAGTCTGATCGTAAGGGCAAGTAAGCACCGAGAAGACATGAGCCTATGAACAACCCATATAAATGTGGAGTAATTCTTCACACCCTCGCAGTTACCGCCGCAGTCACGGGCGGTGGCCTCATTTCTACTACTAGCTTCACGAATAGTCCCGTAACCTCACCCATACTCCTTTCCATTGTACACCAGGATCGTGTCCCTCGGTCCCACATTCGCTGTTTAAAAGGTCTATGGCTGACCAGGAACCACTCTCCCAAACCAATATATTTCGATTGAAGAGGCTCACCGCTCCTGGCAACGAAGGATGACCTCAACTTTACCACTTCTACATCGGACTACTACGCCGATGAGTACCGTTGGTCGTTCCCCATCTGATCTTGATGTGGCTATCATCCGAACACATCCAAGGCTTTGTTCGTCACACTCTGCTGGCGTGGAGCCCATTTTTCACTCGGATCAGCCTCCGAAGACCTGATGGATGAGTGCGGGGACTTGAATCTCGCGACTTTCCTACTTTATCGAACTCTATCGGCCGCCGACACACATGCCAAGAAATGTCGATGTCGAATAACAACGTTGGACTTGACATACATACAGTCAACAAATAAATTATTTTCTAGGCTTCCTGAAAACCTGGCAAACATATGGTATGACTGCCGTTCCTCTTCCAAGGGCACTGTTCGCTATGGCGTGGTGAGTAAAGATGCCCTTTTTTAAGGACCATTCTCTCACGTTGTACCCACTTGATACCAGGTGACCGTTCCATGTCGACCGAGTGAAATATTGGCCACTTCATGCATTACTTATGTGTCCCACGATGTCACCCATGATAGCGACGCTGGTACGATCGTATCCGAACCTTTATCAGGAAGCCTCAGATATCTGGCGTCCTAGGTTACCCTTACTTTGACACCCTCTTTCCCGATTGATGAAGAGTATTCTAGCCCCATGCGCCAACTCTCATGACGGAGATACAATAACGCAGTAAACAAAGGACAACTTCCCTGGAAAAGGTTCGCCATAGCCATTCCGCAGTAATTGAATATCATAATCTAGCCGCTGTCTGGATATATAAAAAGGGCCCCCCTCGTCGCTTTAATCTTCAGCAATCTCCGCTCTCAACTCACAACCATCTCTCGTACGTCTCAACTCAGCACTTCGCAGGGTTCGCAGCTGACGGAGACTCCCTCATTTTGCAGATACCCAACTAATTTTGATTAACATGGCTGGACAATGTGGTTGCTGTTGCAAGTATGTGATCGCTCCCTTGGATGTCAAACGATGTCGCTGATTAGCTACGCCCTCCCTAGATGCCAGTGCGCGACTCGGGCAGAATGCCACTGTACTTGCGAAGACACTGCCTGCCCCGACAAGAGGTAAACACCTCTCGCATTATTGATGCTATGCGACCGGAGGGTCATGTTTTTGTATGAGAGTCTAGATTTTTTGAGATGCATTTTGGAAAGCACATATAAAAGTCGTGGTGTATGCTGTCGAGCTTTGAATTTCTTATGCAAAATGCGATCACTGTTTGGTTATAAAATGTTTTGATGTTGAGTGACTCTGCTCGACAACCACGGCATGTCCGAATCTACTACACGACAGCGAGCGCTAGCCGTGGAGTTTTCCAACCATATGCTTATTAACCTCGCCGGACTCCCCCATATCCGTTCTTCAGGTGGCTTCCAACTCAACCTGACATCTCATTCCATCCCTGAAGCTTTAGCTCAAACTTCTGATCGAACAGAGCTATCAGATTATCAGATAATAGAGCTGATAATCAGATAATCGAATCCCCGTTACAAGAACAAAGGCGATCACATGTAGAGATATGTCACTGCGTCCACTGACTCAGGTCTTGTCCATCAAACTTCGCTTCGTCCCCACATCGCCGTCAAAA
Organism: Scleroderma bovista; assembly: GCA_037178675.1. Taxonomy (NCBI): domain Eukaryota; kingdom Fungi; phylum Basidiomycota; class Agaricomycetes; order Boletales; family Sclerodermataceae; genus Scleroderma; species Scleroderma bovista. The sequence goes on from JAYMGJ010000710.1 coordinate 18,516, forward strand.
CGTGGGCAACAGGCTTTACTCCTGACTAAAATTGTACCTCTCACTTCGTTTCAGCTGGTTCTGTTTCACTGCCTGACTGTATCGGACCCGAAGCGGGTAATTGGATTTGCCGTATAATCACTCAATTTCTTATCCAAAGGCAGACCAGTAAATGCATGCATGTTACAAGATGTTTACGGATAACAGCGTCAGATATATATCATCATCCTCCGGTCCTCGTCCTCCCCGTGAATCATATCATTTCAAAATCGTTTCGAAGCATAAGATATACCTTTTAAATTTCAAACATGTGCAAAAAAAGAAAAGGCTTGTGCGCCTCGGTCAATGATGTAGCGAATTTCTCTCCCTCGTATCTCCGTGATCAGTGTGGAACTTTTGTCTACACCCTCCACCACACGCACAAAGATTAGATCCTTCGTGAGATAAGCTCTAGGGAATGACCACCGTCTAGGGGTATGAGTAGTTCGGGAACACCCACACGTTATCAACGTTCAACAACCACAGCAAAGGAATGCAACCATGATCCGTCCCCATCCAGATGAGTCCGGTGGCCAGCGGACAAGATCCAGACGGACCAGGTGAAAGTAACAACATGGCCACCGTCATACAACCTTCACAATACAAACACAGGTGCACAAGGGAAACCGCGAGTGCGAGCAGGAATAACACGGGTTGAAAAATACAAGGGTAGGATTTGCAGGGAGATCGAGGACGGAGATCGGGGGAGAGGGTAAAGGAAGGCGACGGCTTAGAGCGTCCCCCGTTTCCAGTCTACGATCCGTTTCAGCTGCTCGAAGGTGAGGAAGATGAGGATCGTCGTCGGTTGGAGACGTGTCCAGGCAGGGACCCAGCCCTTGAACATGAACATTGGTCCCTCGTTCGCCAATGAGGAACGGATGACGCCCAGGGTAGACTTGATGAGGAGTAGGTCAGGCAGGAATAAGGGATGGCGTCGATGTGAGATGGGATCGACAGATAGTAAGTGTCTGCGAAAGTACGGACGAGATCTCAAAACATACACTAGATCCCGGACCACTGGCATTCATGATCCTGCTCTTCAGAACATCGGCAGGTGAACAGACGGTAGTCGCTACGGTGCCCTGTGTAGCGGCACGCAACAAACATTAATATGTGAAACAGGAAACACTTGCAAAGGCACATACCGCAGCAAAACTTGCGGTGAAGTGGCAGACAATGTTATCCTGGAAGTAGTTTGTCTTGAGGAGCTCAGCTTTGAAGAAATCATATCTGTATAGTGGTCAAAATCAGTACTAATCAGGAGGATGTCACTACTTCGATACGTACGAAGCAAGTTGACTCGAGTTCATCAGAACACTCCTGAACACATTCGGACCCATACCGCGAACGAGCGAGGAGGGCCCTTCCTCGCGAACCATCTGAGTATGACAATCGAGTTTAAGCCCGGGTGCAAAGGCACAGGCGCGATGAAAGTACATGCAGGGATTGATGCAAGGTCAGCATTATCAGAGGAAAAGAAAGGAGAACAAAGCAAAGAATGAAACAAAAAATGTTGAAGAAACGGTGTACACCAAGTCCAAGCCTCGACAGAGTTAGCCACGGCTAGGAGCGCCCGTGTGTCGAACAGGGAAGCAATAATTGACCCCTCTATCTCCGCAAGCGTCGAGACTACGGCAGGAAAGCTGTCCGCCGTTGCCCTCCAAGAAAATTTTCTGGGTTCCTTTGTTTCTCTTTCTCTCCAGTTCGATCCCTCCGTTCCTCGTCAGTAACTTTCAACGTCATCACCATTCACTGGCTGCGGAGCTCGGCGTAATTCGACGCAGACCGGGTAAATCCTGGTGACGGCCAAATAAACGGGAGGTGACGAGAAGTACGCAGTGAAAATATGTGTCCGATGGTGAGCCCTTGAGTATATATGAGTCCGTGATGGTATTGCAGGACCAGGGACATGGAATAGCTGGCCCACCAAAAGGACACAGGAAGGAGGGTCAGAGCATGGGCGAAGAGTCGATGCAAGCGAAGAGCTGCGGATATGTGAGTTTATCCATTTGTCTGGTTGCATTGAAGGCCTACTTCTGCAGGCTTGGAGCTTCCCAAGGTACGACACGTCCTAGGGCAGAAGATGGCGCATAGTGACCTCATCGCCACCTGTATGCGCGAAAAAAGGGGAAGGCAGACGTCGAAGCTTGCGTGGGATTCGCTAGCATGGATTACAAGATCCCACACGAGCGACAGATTTCGCGCTCACACGGCTCATCGATGGTCCGGCCGAGCTCGAAGGTACGACAGTTCACAAACGGTTACGAACACAAAAGGAATAACGAATGCAACTGATGCGACAACAAAGAAAAGGCCAATGAGACTCACCCTGAAGAGAGCATCGAAGCAATGCTTGTAGTTGAAACGCTTTTCGGGTGGCTTTGCAAAGTCGCCCTGGAGGCGAACCTGTGTGGGGGTGGCGCGACAGATTAAGTTACGTGATTACAGGTCGAGTCGTGTGAGATGACATACCATGACAATTTCTCCTGGATTTCCGACTACACCCGCAATAGTACCAGCTGTCACGATGCTGAATAATGTAATAGGGTACAGTAGAAATTAAGACATACCCATGACGCCTGCAGTCGCGAGTACCAAGGCAGGGCTGTTGGGACCCGCTTTAAGAATCTTCTTACTCTCGTCGTATGCCCAGAAACGGCAAAGCGAATAGCTCATCTGGCGTAACCAAGTACCAGAGATACCGTCAAAGAGGCCGCGCACACCTGCAGTGCGCACTGTCTTGCGTATAGATTCTATCATACGTTTGTCGCCTGATGCTTGTAAGCGAACTTTGGTGAGATCAAGAGGGTGAGTGATCGATGCCGCAATGGTCGCAGCGACACCACCGAGATAGAATGGGTAAGGTGGCTTCTTTCCCTTTGGCTGTTGAGCGACGGAGACGGCTGACTGGACTGGGGGTGTAGCAGAGGCCATGGTGGAGGACAAGGACGATGAGTGGAGTCAGTGGACACAAGCAGGCAAGGCGTCTGTGGTGACTGCCGTTAGGAGATCCGAATCGCCGTCGGGAATCCGTACTCTGTCAGGTCCATTCTCTTTCCTTATCAGGATTGCTCTGGTGGCTGTGGGAAATGTCGGGATCGCGCCGACATCCACATTTGGACATCCCGGCAACCTTAGCTCCGGATTTCTCCGGGATGGATCCTGGTTGTAGTGGATATCAATGTACATCAACCTTGGGAGTAAATTATTAGGCAGAAATGCTCATGCAGGTGTAGGGAAGGGTTCGGGTTCTTGAGGACCAGATAGTGGAATTACATAAGGAAAAGATAAGGGCGTTCGACTGGCTGACTTCACATCAGACGGTTGGCACAACACACATTGGGAGCGTCCGCTGCTGCTGAGTTCAGCAGGGCGTGGCGGATGAGAGAGCAGAGCGCAAAAGGTGGAACAGCCACAACCGGCGGACGAACGCACAGCATGACGCAATGGACTCCATCCGGCGGCTAACGCGGATTATATGTTTTAGAGGTGAAGAATGTCAGTTGACAATGTAAAAAAGTGGTAAGTGTGTGATCGAAGTGTAGCTAGAACGATGAAAGTCGCTACACAGGCAAGGTCGGCCCGTGATCAGAGCTGTCGGGCATCACAGCTGACTGCAAGGAGATAGCGAGATATGTTCTCGACGACTCATCTGGAGCTAGCTTGGGAACAGCAGTCCGCATTTTGATCCGCCACGAATCTGTGGTTTCGTCAGTATGGGGATAAATCGATAAATTGGACATGAATATTTAAATTTGGTGGTGCCATACCTCATCGACGGCTGGGACCTTGTAAAACATGTATCTCATACGAACTGTAGTAAACCGCAAAGTTGAGAAGGTAAGGTAAAATTCTTCTTTGCATCCAATCCAGAGGATTCCTTGTGACCATTCTCGCAGTAACTAAACGAGTAATCAGGATGCTAATGGCTGCTGAAAGTCAGGCCTTCTGTGTGGTCATTCATTTGTGGTTTAGGTTTCAGCTCCAAACGAAGACAAGAAAAAAGGCCATATATTGCGTTTACAGTCATTCAATTACCGCTACACGTACATTCTCCTTCGTCACCGCTAGGGTCTTCGGCGTTTAGAGGAACGAGGCTACCAGTCCCAGTAACACCGCAGTAACGAGTCCCCAGATGGCTATGCCCTCCTTTCTGGCGCCGCCCGTGGTGCTACTAGGGGACGCAGTGCCCGTTGCCGATACCGAAGCATTGGTACAAGTGGAAGTAGCGTTGCCGGGGACAGTCGCATTAGCAGACAGAGTGAGGTCTGCACACTGTTACAAGCCAAAGGAAAGCGTTGAGATCACATTAAAAATTTGCGAATGTGACGAGCATCGCAGTAAGAGATGCGTGATGCGAACCTGATAGAGACTGCCGTCACCACCGTCGAAAATGATTTGGATAGTCACGTTGGCACCATCCTGGATACCGGATACGCTAGAGTTTGCCAGATCGATTGGGAAGCAATGATGTCCTTCTCCGCTTGTCTGGAAGAACTGGACGACCATCTGATAGCCGGAAGACGAGTTGAAATCAGAAAATGATGTAGGGTCCTGTTTGGTAGAGACGATGACCCCAGCTGTACCAGGCAGATCAGTCCGGTTAAATCATAATGTTGTGAAAGACCATACCAGTCCACTGTGGATGTTCACTGTTGAGGTTGATCACCCCGTTGGTGAGAGGGAACACAGTCCGATTTGTCGTGACATTCGTATATCCGTCTACGAGAAGCCGTGATAGGTGGTTACGCATGACCAAGCCAAAGTAATATGCCTACCGCAAAATGTGGGTTCCTGGTCCTCGACGAATGGTCCTCTAGGCGTAGGATATTGGAGTTGGAAGTGGGCATTCACAATAGCAGCCAATGTCAATGGAAAAATCGTGGTGAAGTACATCTTAGGGTCGCAGTGCTGCCAGATGAAGGCGGTCTTCAATTGAAAAAAGAGCGCTTGGCATTCGTATTTATAGGATCTTTTTCAGTTTGTTCAGGGAAAAATCTAAAGAACTAAAGAACTAGAAAAAACTTTTTCGCGATGAATTGATGTGTTTGGTGACTTGAGACAGTGCTTTATTTCACTTTCTGAGTCATTAGTCACTGAGGAAATTTAAAGCTGCACTTTCCACCATGCATTCTCGCTACTGTCTGTCCAGTGAAAACGTGTGTACCGCATGGAGTCTTGGCTCAATACGACAAGACTGTTTGCTGTCATTGGTAGGGTCACCCCGATTGAAATGGCAAACAGACTACGGAGTTTGCAAACACTCATACGACACAAGAATAAATTCAGGGCATGTCAGATGCAGAACTAAGGCAGCGAAACTGCCATGCTTGCATTATGCAGGCGCTCTATGCAACCAAATATAACCTCTCCCACAGCAAGCCCTAGGATAACGGAAATGATAAATCCCGCATTGAAAGTCCTGACAGGAGTTAGATTGGCGGCTCCAGTTGAATGTAACCACGAACGTCAGGCTTACATGACAATTAGCATCAAAGTGTATGAAAACGCCGACTGAATCGCATGAATGATCCCACGAGGAATATCATGTGAAGGTATAAGGGGTGGGATAGTCCTGGGGATAGCACGTGGTACATTTCGTGGTTCAGATGGGCTGGAGACGGGCACTTCTACCACTGCCTCGAAGCCCTCAGATTTTTCTCCTTCCGCTGTAGGAACCGTGGACGACGACGACGACGCAGGCTGAACTTTTAGCACCAGAGCACGTGCTCTATCTTCGTCATCATTTATGTAAAGAGCCGCTATATGTGCACGCTTACCTGGTTCTCCAACGGAGTTCTTGGAGGCGGCGCCAATAAGCAAGCCCACGCTCGAGAATGCTGAATGCGAAGATCGCAATATTTGCAGCGATGATGGCGCCGTTAGATGAAGGTCTCCAGGACTGAAAAAGTAGGTAGTCGCCTCTGTCGAAATGGAGCCAGGCGTTCATCTCTGTAACTGTTGTCGCAGTTAGGACGAAGGAATGGGAAAGAGGCGGATGTTACCGAGATGTTACCTTTTTAGGTAATCATAATAATGGAAGGGGTTTTCCACGCTCTTTGGACGTAAGTAAGGGACTCGCCTCTAATGGATGGTACGTGAATACACCGACCCTACCAGATACAATAATATTTGGCATGGTCGTTCTATTCACATCAAGAATGTAGAGCCGTCGAGTGAACTGGGCAAATTCGGGGACGTCAAAGGGGAGGCGAGAGCAAGACCAGAAAAGTGGGATCGGTAAGATGACCAGGTGCCTTGGACAAAGCACAAATGCAACGACAATAGATAGTGGTATGTACATCGCAAGACAGACTTGTTGAGGACTTCGCTCCCGTCTGTCTAGCGGTGTACCTACACACTTCCTAGTAGAATAGATTACTCCAAGGAGATGTTCATCAACGAAAAGCATTCATGTCCATCGGTCAAAAAGGCAATCGAGTGTCCAGAAAAGTGGTTGATCTAGTGTGGTAACAGGATATCGCAAGTGCAGTAGCAACAGGGATCGATACATCACAAGACAGACTTGTTGAGGACGACGCTCCCGTCTGTCTAGTGGTGCACCAACACTCACCAGCGTTGTAAGAAGGGCCATCCGTCAACGAGGAGCATTCGCGTGCCAATCGGTCGAGTATTGCGGATGAATGCGATGTGCTTGGCTGCAACTTGGCCAGTTGAGAGAGTGCTGCATACCGTCGTCAGTGAAAATGTGAGGCATTTTTGACCAATCGCAAAACTATCGCAAACCTCCCACGATCACCTGACAGAAAAGGTCATCAAGTTCCATTTTTGGATGTGACTAGTCTTCATTGGACCTGATCAAAGCGCTCGACGGGTTATGCTGCTTGCTGGTGCCCAATGCATTGGCAACAAACCCACGACAATCTGACGGAGACGTCCCAATTTATTCAACTACAGCTTCGATCCTGGTATTGACAAATGCCATGCAGTTCGGGCCAAGATTGGGTCATTGTAGGTCCTTGCTTCCATTATTGATTCCTTCCTGACTTGCATTCAGCACGTTGTAGCTTTGGCCCCTCAATCACCTACACTGAGTACTGAGTACTGATGTGCACCAAATTGGACAGCGAAGATCATCTTCCTGTGCGCAGACTTCGGGTTCTTCCTGGGTGGTCTTAGGGTATAGCACAACCCTCCTGTGCATCGTACAGCTTGTGATTAACCCGCACCCAACTGATTTCCTTTACTCTCAACCCGAATGACCGACCAACGAACCAGACAATTCGATAAGCGTTTTCATGATATCCTCTATGGAAATTCCAAACTGGAGCCTCGTCCGGGACCTTGTCGTCTCTTTTTACAGGGTTTGTGCGTCCAGGCTGACCCAGCTAGATGTGTAGAAAAAATTGTGTCGGCTCCCCATGGCCTCGATGCAGTTCAACAGGCCATACGTGTCGATACCGGAAAGGAAGCCTTGAACGGATTGGCTTCCGACGTGCTGGAGTACCTTTTCCGTGGAGAGGGTGCGGGTGGAGGTGTGCTGGAGAGCGTGATTTTGAGGATTGTCGACCCACCCACCTTCTGGAGAGCGTTCCACAAGGCATTCGAAGACGACACGCTGGACAAACGAGCCCAGCGTGTCTTCATCAACCTCCTTGTTTATTTGCTCCAGTTACCCAATATAGATACGACCCCTTATCGCCACATCGCCAGTCTCTCATCCGTACTCGACAAAATCCTTGCTTCTGACCAACAAGAGGTCAGGGCAGCGGGGTACCTCATAAAGCATATCCTTGGGGCAACTTCTGTTGCCTCGGTCATCGAGGGCTCAGAAGCGCCTGGTGGGCGTCACGATAACGACTTCGTTGATTTCCGCAAGATTGCTATCGTTCCTACAGCAGACGAGCTACTCAGCGAGAAGAGACCCGCACTGCGGCCTGCTTCACTGCTCGATGACCCAGATGCCAAGGGAACTCGCGTTGCTGATTACCTTGATATCATGTTCCGTTTGTTGCGGGAAGATATGATGCACGAGCTCAAGGAGGAGGTTGACATTGCGCTGAAGAAGAAGCAGGGGAGGCAGCGTGCCTTCGTCATCGACGGGGTCCATCTGACAGGTGTATACGCTGGTCTGGAGAAACAGAACACTCACTGGGGTATCATGCTCCAATGCAACCAAGACTTCCCCATTTTCAGGGATGTAAAAGACAAGGATAGGAGGACATTCGTCACCGATGATCACCGCGGGTCCAAGCTACTTAGCCACCAATCATTGGCGTGCATTGTCGCTGATAATACAATCCTCAGCCTTGGTGTCATTTACCGTGATGAGGACCTATTGGCGGAGAAGCCTCCTGTTGTGGTCCTCCAAATCGAAGGGCAAATCAGCACTTCAAAGGCACTTCTACGGCTCAAAGTCGCGAAATCTATCCGCCTCATCCAGATCAACGTCGCTCTTTTCGCCTTCGAGCCTGTTCTGAAAGCCCTCCAGAAAGTGAATATCTTGCCCCTTTCCGAAGAGATCTTACTTTGGGAAGAGGGTGTCTCTGTCATGAGTCCAACGATCGCTATCCCTAAGATAACTTCTCCGCTTACTCGGGACCCTTCCATGGACCTTCAAGGATTACTTCAAACGTCAAAACCCATTAAACTTGATAGCTCACAAGCCCGATCTTTACTAGCGGGACTAAATCAGAGGGTGTCATTGATCCAAGGCCCCCCTGGTGCGTTCCCTCTAATATGGTCTTGCCTTGTGATTGATCGATCGCTCGTTTAGGTACCGGGAAATCATTCATAGGTGCCCTTCTCGCGAAAGCACTTCATGATTTCACAGAGCAAACAATTCTCGTGGTGTGCTATACGAACCACGCTCTCGATCAGTTTCTGGAAGACTTACTCCACATCGGCATTGATGGCCAAAATATCGTCCGACTCGGAGGTCGTCACAATGTCAAGAGTACGGTCGGCCATCTCAGTGTACATAATGTCGCAAAGGACAAATACGTGCGCTCCAAGGCTCAGTGGACGCTCGTCGACGCTGCCAAGGAACAAGCGAACTACTTTAACGAGAGACTCCACGCTTCGTTCAACGATTTCTTGTCCGCTAAGGTGGACACGAATACTCTTCTATCCTACATCGAATTCGAGGACCCTGATTACTTTGAGGCGTTCCGCGTCCCTGAACGTCCCGACGGCATGACCATCATTGGGCCCAAAAGGACAGTCGTCGACAGCAGGTTTCTGATTTCTCGTTGGGTGCAGGGACAAGATGCGTGGAGGTTTAAGCAGGAGCCACACGTACGGAGTGCTGCACATATCTGGAACATGGACCCGGCCCTCCGTAGTGAAAAATTGGAAAAGTGGAGGCTGAGCATTATGGAGGAGATCGTAGAGGCAATTTGTGTTTCGGGAAAAGGCTTCAACAGTAGTCAAGATGATATTATGCGCATGTTCAAGGAGTCGGACGTTGCGCTGCTCAAGAGCAAAAGGATCATCGGGTGTACCACCACGGGTGCTGCCAAATTCACGGAAGCCCTTAAGGTTGTCTCTCCAGACGTGTTACTCGTCGAAGAAGCGGGTGAGATACTGGAGAGCCATGTCATTACGGCCTTGGGCCCGAGCACTAAGCAGATGATTCTTATTGGTGACCACCAGTAATGTCTACTCGTTCACTATGCCTGACGATACGCTAATTACCATGTACACAGGCAACTGCGACCAAAAGTGAACAACTATAATCTGACAGTGGAAAAAGGCGAAGGATTCGACTTAAACAGGTCGCTTTTCGAACGCCTGGTGCGGAAAGGCTTCCCTCACGACACCCTTTCCGTTCAGCACCGCATGCGTCCTGAGATATCTGAATTCATACGTTCGCTCACGTATCCGACTCTCCAAGACTCGCCTCAAACACAGAACAGGGAGAATATTCGTGGTTTGCAAAGTAACGTCGTTTTCCTCAATCATACCCACCCAGAAGATGACGACAAGCGGATTTCGGACCGTGCCGACGGAGGCGCGATGTCGTCGAAACATAACACGTTCGAGGTGAAGATGGTGCTCAAAGTAGTGCGTTATTTAGCTCAGCAGGGGTATGGAAGCGACAACATCGTCATCTTGACACCTTACCTTGGTCAACTATCGATGCTCCGCGACGAACTAAGGAATGAGACGGATGCCATCCTTAACGATTTGGATTCGAGAGATCTGTCGAAAGCTGGGTTGTTATCGTCTGCAAATACCAATAAGAAGAAGACTCGCATTCGACTGGCGACTATTGGTACGTATTACACCACACCCGGATAACAAACATGGATTCTTATGATCCATAGATAACTATCAGGGTGAAGAGAGCGACATAGTTGTCGCAAGCCTTTGCCGTTCGAACACTGCTAACTCTATCGGGTTCATGAGCTCTCCCGAACGTTTTAATGTACTCATATCGCGAGCACGAAACGGCTTGATCCTTATCGGAAATTCTTCCACCTTTGAACAGTCGAAGAAAGGAGGGGAGCTTTGGACAAAGTTCCTTAACCTCGTGCGACGTGGGAAATACATGTACAGTGGACTACCAGTGCGATGCCAGAGGCATCCGGACTGGACCCGTGAAATCCAACAGCCAGATGAGTTCGACGTCTATTCACCAGATGGTGGTTGCACGGAACCCTGGTTCGTCTTTCTGTCCTTGTTTATGGATTATTCTTGATTTCTTTCATTCAGTGGTATGGTGCTTAAATGTCAACATCCGTGCACTCTCAAGTGCCATCCTCTTCGCACTGCACCTAACCAGCCCAATGTGCACGACACAATGCTGTGCAAGATTCCCTTCAGCGACACGTGTCCGGCGGGAACCCATAAGCTGACTTGGAGATGTCACCAGCAGCGCCCAGCCAAGTGCACGCACTGCGAGAAGGAGGCGAAGCGACTCGAGAAACAAGCTAAACAAGACATCCTGGCCCAAGCCAAGCGACAAAATGACGAGCGCGAGCATGATCTGCAAATGATGGAACTCGATGCCAAGTTGCAGTACGAGAAAGAAGCGTTGGCGGACATCCAGAAAGCTAAAGACAGAGAAGAGGAGGCACGCCAGAAGGAAAAGGAAATCGAGGATGTGAAAGAGAAGGCGAAGAAAGCGACGGTGAAAGCTGCCGCTAGAGCTAAAGCATCGGCTTCCAAAACAGCTTCTCAGTCACCACCAAAACCATCTACTGATCCCTCAAAGCCCCAGCCTGCAGATCCAGTGGCTCCACGTCCGAAAGTCGAGTCGGCTGCACGGGATAAGTGGGAACATCAGAAGCGTACCGAAGGCGCGGAAAACGAAGCCATAGATAAGATCATGGATATGACTGGGCTCGAGGGAGTCAAGGAGCAAATATTGCGCATAAAGTCTAAAATCGACACAATGAAGCGTCAAGGCGTCGCCATTAACAAGGAACGACTGAACCTCGTATTGCTAGGTAATCCTGGAACCGGTAAGTTTGTTCCTTTGTCATGTTAAGGATTGAGACTCATGGTTTGCAATAGGCAAAACCACTGTTGCGCGGTTGTACGCAGAGTTTCTAGAGTCCATAGAGGTATTACCAGGAGATGCCTTCATAGAAACTACGGGATCCTCGCTTGCGAACGAAGGGGTTCAAGGAGCAAAGAAACTCGTCGACGACGCCCTCAAGGCTGGTGGAGGGGCCATCTTCATCGACGAAGCGTACCAGCTTGTCAGTGAATACGATCAATCGTTCTGGATTTCTTACTGGCCGAAATGGAAAATCGAGTGGGCACCCTGGTATTCATTCTCGCGGGCTACAACAAGGAGATGGAAAGGTTCTTCGAACACAACCCGGGAATACCCAGTCGCGTGCCGTATAGTCTCCAGTTCTCAGACTACAAAGATGCAGAACTCCTTACTATGCTCGAGGACGTGGTCTTTAAGCGGTACAAGGGCCGAATACAAGTCGAAGATGGAATTCGTGGGCTATATGCACGGATCGCTGTGCGGAGGCTTGGTAGGGGCAGAGGACGACCTGGATTCGGCAATGCGCGTGCCCTTCAGAACATGTTCTCCAAAATATGTGAGAGGCAGGCCGAACGTGTCGAGAAAACACGTAGAGCGGGAGGATCAGCCGACGACTTCTTCATGTCCAAGGAGGATTTGATCGGGCCAGATCCGTGTCAGGTGCTACCACAGAGCGCGGCGTGGGCAAAACTCCAGGGCCTCATAGGGCTGGAGTCTGTTAAGGCTTCTGTCCGTAATTTCTTCGCTCTCCTAGAAACCAACTACCACAGAGAGTTGGAGGAGAAGGAGCCAATCCAGATGTCGCTCAATCGGGTGTTCCTTGGCTCCCCTGGAACGGGGAAGACGTCAGTCGCGAATCTGTATGGCCAAGTTCTTGCGGAACTGGGTCTTCTCAGCAATGGCGAAGGTGGGTGCCAATGCACTATATCATATATAAATTGGTATCGAAACCATATTTCGGCAGTGGTTGTGAAAAATCCGGCGGACTTTGTTGGCGGACACCTTGGACAATCGGAAAAGCAGACCAAAGCGATACTTAGCAGTACCGTCGGAAAGGTACTTGTTATTGACGAGGTTAGTCGACGATTATGTCGGGTATATCCAGTGACAATAGGTTTGTAGGCCTACATGCTGTACAGCAAAAGTGCAGGAGATCCATACAAGACTTCCGTTATCGACACGATTGTCGCAGAAATCCAGAGCGTACCCGGAGAAGACAGATGCGTCCTGCTTTTAGGCTACAAAGAGCAGATGGAAGAAATGTTCCAAGTATGTGTGTTTCTAACCACGCTACGTCGGCACTGACAAGGGCCGGTAGAATGTTAACCCTGGATTAGCTCGTCGTTTCCAAATAGAGAACGCATTCACCTTCGAGGACTTTACTGAACCTCAACTTATGCAAATTCTGGACCACAAGCTCAAAGGCCACCCGAAAGATACGCCCACCCTGCAGGCGTCTAGTACAGGCAACTGGACTCGACCGGATAACGTGTTCTGCACGGAGCACACCTCAGGTTTTCTGACGCTATGTAATACGGACCCGGACAACAGGGGCCCAAACACGGACCACTTACCAATTCTCACCAAGCTCGACATGACAGTATCAGCCGCGCCCCCGCTCCCCACGTTGAACTATAGAGAGGTCGACTGGAAGAAGTTCAACAGCAAGCTCAAAATCGGGCTCAGGCGACTAGGGCCTCCTAGGTTACTGGCAACAAAAGAGGAGTTCCAGACAGCAGCAAAAGGGTTAGAGGGCGCTCTCCAGAGTACAGTCGCGGAGGAAGTACCCAAGACCCGCCCGCACCCGCACAACAAGAGGTGGTGGACCAAAGACCTCACCAAGCTACGGAATGATCTCAGAACGCTAAGTAAAGCCTCCCACTCATTCAGAGCCGTCCCAGATCACCCCAGCCACAGAATGAGAAAGGAGAAGGTAACCGAATATGACAAGGCAATCAAAGCGACCAAGAAAGACCACTGGATCAACTGGCTCGAAGATGCTACAGGCAATGACCTCTGGATTGCTAACAAGTACATCGTAAGCCCGGCGGGCGATGGTGGAAAGACTCGCATCCCGACTCTCGTAACCAAAGACAGTGATGGCAACACAACAGTGGCCGCCAGCAACGAGAGCAAGAGTGAAATCTTCGCCAAGACCCTCTTCCCGCCCCCACCTCCAAGCTCAGCTGTCCCCCCGGATTTCACCTACCCCGAGCCGGCCGCCCCCTGGTCAGACATCACAGAAGAACAGCTGCGCAAGGCAATAGCCAAGCTCAGCCCGTACAAAGCGCCCGGTCCAGACGGTGTGGCCAATATAGTATTCCAACAATGCCCAGTCCTTCAGCCGTACCTACTTTTCCTTTTTAACACAGCCCTCTCACATCGCACGTACTATGACCCGTGGAAAGAATCCATCACAGTCATCTTGCGCAAACCGGGGCGCCCCGATTACTCCGTCCCCAAAGCTTACCGCCCTATAGCGCTGCTGAACACGACCGCTAAGCTGATCTCAGCGGTAGTGACCGACCGGGCATCTCACATCCTGGAAACTCACGGACTACTCCCAGAAACCCACTTTGGCGGTAGACCAGGCCGGTCAACCGAAGACTCACTCCTCCTCCTTGAAACCACCGTTAAACATGCCTGGCGCCAACACAAGGTAGCATCAGTTCTTTTCCTGGACATAGAAGGCGCTTTCCCGAACGCCGTCACCGATCAACTCCTACACAACATGAGGAAACGCCGCCTCCCCCCAGAAATAGTCGGGTTCACAGAGCGCCTACTGAACGACAGGAAAACGAAACTCAGGTTCGACGACTACGAATCAGAGTGGTTCCCGTTAAGGAACGGCATAGGCCAAGGAGACCCCTTATCAATGCTACTCTACGTGATATATAGTTCTGACCTCGTGGACACTGCAAGGAAAGAAAATGGGGAGCTCGCACTCGCCTTCGTCGACGACACGGCCCTAGTCGTAGTAGGAAAAACATTTGAAGAAACACACCAGAAGCTAAAGGATATGCTTGAACGACAGGGAGGGGGTTACGAGTGGTCTGCAAACCACAATTCACGCTTCGAGACTAACAAGTTCGCACTAATGGACTTTTCTCTCAACAGAGCCAAGCCGCGCCCAGACATGAACCTGCGCGGCGTAACCATAAAGTCAACTCCAACACACAAGTTCCTGGGAGTCATCATCGACAACGAACTGCGCTGGAAGGCCCACGCAGCTTACGCAACGGCAAAAGGTGCCAAGTACACCATCCTTCTCCGGCGGCTGTCCGCCACGTCGTGGGGTTTACCCGCCAAGCTTGTACGCCAACTTTACCTGTCAGTTGCGATCCCCAAGATCACCTATGCAGCAGCGGTATGGCTGCAACCCTCCTTCGCCCACCCCTCGGGCAAGAGACTACGCGGATCGAAAGGCACAGCCAGGAAGATCGGTTCAGTTCAAAGAACGGCGGCGCTAGCCATAACGGGCGCAATGA
>JAYMGJ010000711.1:0-20921 GCA_037178675.1 Scleroderma bovista
GTGTTATGACCAAAAATATATAGCATATTTCCTAAACATTTACTTTTGTGGAATAGAGTATCTTTTGATTCAATTTTTCACTGCAGAAAATTAAAAATGCTTGCTGTGGGAGAATTTACATTGTTATTTCTTTATTTGTTTTGCAAGGGACAGGCAAAAGAAAAAGGTTAAATATTTTATAGTCCCAACATAACAAATGATCTCAAATCATGTCTTGACACAAAAATGATAAAAATAATGCTGTATGATATTTGGCTTTTTTGTTGAACAAAATTGTAAATAAAAGAGTATCTGTTCTATTTTTTTTTCCAATTTTTTGTCTTGAAACATTGGGAAATCTTTGCAGTGAGAGAGGAAGTAACGGTCAGGTGGATAGCAGGACACAAGGATGTCAAGGGTAACAAAGTAGTGGACAGAAAAGTGAAGCTGGTGACGAAAGGAGAAGCAGAGTTGAGTCCAAGGGCAAACCTCCCTACCGCTGTGCGCCTAAGTGAGGGAAGAGGTCAGAACAACCAACAACCAACACCAAATGACAGCAAAATGCGAGTGGTGGTCTTCCTTTGCGTTTCTGGTATTTAATCTCCTCAGGGGGATGTGCTGCACACCTTCAGGCAGGATGCAGGAGGGAAGGGAAGGGCTTCTGATGGGGAATAGATGCGACTGGGGATGGTATTGACTCCTCTTCAGCCTACCACAGTGGTTAGGAAGAGTCCTGGGATTGAAGAGCAATGATAGATTGATGACAGGGGTGTAACAGCAGTGATGGAGCAGAGGGGAAGCAAGGGGACAGTTCCTGCTTCAAGAATGCGATGGACAGTGATGGGATGGAGTAGACAGAGATGCTAGACTGCGCTTGAGCATAGAGAAATGATCAGATACAAGATATATCTGATAAACAACAATAATGGGGCTTTAGGCCAGCACTGGGTGACCTACAAGTCCAAAGACAAAGAGGGAGCTTATAGACAGTGAGGGAGAGTGAATGTGGTTGCTTTATTGAGGGGGGAAGCAGACACTTCCTTGCAGCCTTTGGCTGCTGGTTTATATACAGGAGGGGCTGTGGCCCTGTAAGCACAAATGACTAAGTGCTTGGTAAGAGATTGGTAAGAAATTTGTAAGCGATTGATAAGCAGTGTAATCAGGCTGAGTCATCAATGGGGAGTGCCTGAACAAGCTGCTGAGCCAAGAGAAAGAGCAAAAACATAGGTAAAAAGGGGTGTATAACCAAGAATATGGAAAAATCATTGCATGGGGCCCAAAAGAGAGGGGGGGAAAGCAGGGGATGAGTAGATCGAAGCTAAATGAGCATATGCGATGACATAATGCATATGAATCATAGGGGCATGAGTCATGAATTGATAAGCAGCATGATAAGCATGATTTGAAGGATGATTGGTAAGTGATTGGTAAGGGGAGTAATGGGGATTAGTAATGCCAAGAGGGGATGAATAATGCGCAGCAGAGTGAGTCAGAGTGAGTCAGAGTGACTCTGTGTGACTCAGACAGAAGGGAAGCACAACCTGTGATTGATTGAACTTTAGATCTGGAGATGAGCTTCTGAAGCAGTGCCACTGATGGGAGTGGCTGGGGGATAATAAAAGAATTGATCCGACCAGAAGAGCAGTGTCAGGGGGCCTGGAATGTAGAGTCACAGCTGGTCACAGAGTGTCACAAATCCCTTGGATTGAGCTTCTGTAGAGCAAAAACGCGAAATTTAGTGCTCCCAAAGTGCAGTCTTCCCTTGAGCAGTAAGGGGAAGGTTCTGTACTCTATTAGGGCTCCTAAGAAGGGTTCTAGAGCACTGTTTCATTCGTGTTTGTTGCGGGATAGCAGGGAAGTGAAACGTGAATAGCAGATTCAACGTGTCCAGGGAAGCGAGATGAATGATAGAGGGAGATGGATGTGACAGGACTCTGGAATGAAAGGACCATATGCAGAGGACTCAGGAGACACAGAGACGACCAGGTATGAATTTTCAAGTCTAACGATAGACTTGAGACAACCAAAGTATGTGCGCGACGCAGGACTGATGAGGAGAACGCACTGACCAAGAACGAGAAGGACTGAGGGAGAAGGCTGGGAAGATATGTACCAGACAGTACACAGGAGCTCAGGGAGAGGCTGTCCCAAGAGCAGGACATAGTTGAGGTCTGCTGCAATAGCAGAGAAACGTTCCAGAGAAAATGCGGACTCCATAGTGAGTGATGAAGTGGGTGTCTGGATTGCGGGTGGAATATCTCCGTGGGAAATGAATGGATTTACATCGGAACTTGACAGGCAGATAGACCATGGTCTAGGCTCCATGATGGTATAGTCACATGATTGATAGCTTCAAAAATGGCGGAGCTATTCAAAATATCGGAATGCCGGCACTGGGCGCCTAAATTTGACATTTGGGCGCTAAAAATGATTCTTCTTTTTCTCCTTCGTTTCTCCTTCATTTCTTCTGCTTCTTTGGTTGTTCTGGTATGGGAGTTGGACTGCAGTAGGTTGCATTTCTCTCTCATACTGAAATGATCATCAATCCTCAGATTCTTCTGCTTCTTGGTGGTTCTTGTGCGAGGGATGACTGCCAGATGATGGCATTCATCTCTTGCTCCAGGATAGTCATTGTTGTGCAATAGATGGCTACAACGAGCTTGTATTCATTCTTTGCATAAGGATAGTCTTGACTTTGCATGATATGGATGGCAAGGGCTGTCTGTATCCCTCAAGTCAGGACAATCTTTCAACAGATCTTGGGTGTGCGTTCTTCGCATTAGTTTCATCGGCTAACTTTCTCCATGTCCACAGTACCAAACATGTTTGGTGCGTGACACCACATTATGGAACCCACTACCATGCAGCATACCCGCCCTCAAACATGCCCACAATGCCAAATTGTCAAAGCTCTGGAAGGATGAGTGGTCCAAGTCACCCTGCTTTCTCCACCTCTTCTTGATCAACCCCCTCCAGACGCACACCTAGACGTACAGGTCCTAGCCATGCCCCGCAGCAAGCCTATGCCCCCCAATGGGAGCTCGCATCACAAGCCACACCGTTCACCAACACTCACATCCCCTACCCCCACCACACTGGGATCCTTATTTACCCTTTCCTTTCTCTGTTTTCTTTTCCTTCTTTCTTTTTGTCTGTTTTTCTGTTCCTGTCTCCCCCTCTCCTCTGAGCTCCCCCCTGCGCCCTACCCTCCTGAAGGATAGCACTCAAACAACACTGCTGCTGGCACACAAATTCTGCCCCACCCCATCAGTCCCTGTCTCCTCTGCCAGTTATATGTCAACCTTAAAGCAGAACTGTGAGACCATAGAGACCCCAGGGACAGAGTTCCCAGAAATCCATTCCTTCAGCTCAAATTGTGATGCGTGGTAATAATTGTTATTGTTGTGATCGCTACCTATTTATCATGATTTTTGTTATACCCCAGAAATCATTGCCATGGTACTGAATGAAATAGTCACTGGTACTGAATTTGGTTCCACTTTCAGCCATTCTTCAATGATCACCATTGTGCTGGTGCAACTGTGCAACTCTCTATGAATCTAGTACTATCACTTGACACTATGTGCAACACACACACTTATTTACCACCCAATTTGACAGGCAATGCGAAGGTGAGGATGTCCCTAGGGATTCACCATTGTCAAATCCTCAAATTCCTCATAGCACCTGGAGAAAGCACTCCATGCTCGTCTCTACTCAGTCAGCCAACTGCTGCTGTGCCCTGTTTCTGTCACTACTTGGTACATTGCTTCAGATCACCAGTGTGAGGGAAAGTGCTACCCATTTGTAGAGAGCATGATGGATGGTGCCACTATGCAGCCATACATACACGACTGCCTAAGGGATTGTTGTGCTGGACATGCTTTCCATGTATTCTTCAAGAGGCACTGTTTTCTTCTGCATAACTCTTGCCTCAATGTCTGTGGTGATGTTAGTATTTAGTGTTTGTGCACTCTTGTTGTACTTATGGACACCTTTTTTAGTGATTACTTCAGCTCCTTCCTTTCATTGATCATCACATGATTAGTGGCTTATGTTTTCCTTTGTTTCTCTTTGTTTGCTTTGTTTGTATAGTTGAAATTTTCGTGCCCAGAGTCTTTTCTCTTCAGTCTCTGACACTGGGCACTAGGTCTGTATCCCCTAGCTATCCTCTCAATTCAGTCTCTGACACTGGGCACTAGAGTGCTCATTTGTGGTTTATCTTAACAGGTGATATACTTGTCATGTGGGCCGGTAAGCACAATATCAATGCTGTTGTCAACACGTACAACCATGACGCCATTGTTGCCAACTTTGTGGCAGAAAGGTATTTATCCCTCTGTTTATTGATATTACTGTTGATAAATCACTGTAGATTTGCTGCTATGCTTCAGTGCAAGGTTCGTGGGAGGCTACCACACGAAATGATAATATATAAAAGGTGTAAATAGATACCCATAGATACTGAGAAATACTTACTGCACTATCAGACTGTTTTGTGGCTCAATTTGACATCAATTCACTTCTCAGTTCATTCAGGCAGTGGGTTTCCTACCAACCATAGTATTCGCAGAAGATGAAAAAGTGCATATTTCCAGTTGCAGTGACCTTGTAAATGAGGTGATTCTGATCAGGGGGAACTACAATAGTGTTGATATTGAGTGTTTGTGCACTTTTGTGGTGTTTTGTGGCGCATTTCCAGTGATTACTTGAGCTGTTTCCTTTCCAGGTTGATCAGGTAATTTGTGGCTTTTGTGTTACACTGTTTTGCCATGTTTGCTTTGTTTGTATACTTAAAATTTTCGTGCCCAGAGTCTCTTCTCTTCAGTCTCTGACACTGGGCACAAGAGTGCTCTTTGTGGTTTATCTTAACAGATAGAACTACATTCTGTTGAAGCAATACCTATGTACATAGAGGAACTGCTACTCCAACTCACCTGTTGGTGGAGTGCACAACCTGAGATGGTAGCGGTAGCTGGTCAAGAGCTGTTATATTATATAAGCAATGTCCGCTGTTTATATACAACAAATAGTGTGATGCGTGACTGTGACGCGTGACGTGTGACATGTAACATCTAATCTAAAGAGGACTATTACTAAGTCTACACTAATATGGGTCGCAGTCTTGTGCGCACTTCGTCGACGGTTTACGCCGGGTGCATGTGCAACTTCAACACTCCCCCTCGCTGTGCTGCACGTAGAGCACTTCAGCGAATAAGGCGCTAGATGCTGCCAGAGGGAAACTGTAAGCCTAGTTGAGCTCTGAACTTCGCGAATTTCTCGCGGGGTAAGTTCTTGGTGAGCAGATCAGCGGGATTCTCAGCACCATCAATGAAGAACAGTTCCACGTTACCTTTCGCGACTGACTTGCGGATTCCGTGGTAGCGGATGTCGATGTGCTTGGAGCGAGGCTCCGTTACAGGGTTGGATGCCATGAATATGGACCCCTGATTATCACCGCAAATTGGGATAGCTTTCAGCTTATAGCCGAGCTCACTGAGTAAACTCCGAATCCAGGTGACTTGGCGAGCGCAATCGCTCAAAGCCATGTATTCAGCCTCAGTGGACGAGTACACAATAGTCTTCTGCGCACGAGAAGTCCAACTGATCAAGCCATCTGCAAGTTTCAGATAGAAACCTGTCTGCGAGAGGCGAGAGATAGGGTCTGATCCCCAATCTGAGTCCATGCATGCAATCAGGCCAGCACCGGATCCACCATTGTACACTAGGGAGTAATTAGGTGTACCAATTAAGTAGCGACAAATATAAAGCGCTTTGGACAGGTGGTCCTGGGATGGATTCGCAGCATGGCGTGAGAGATGGGTGACTGCAAAGGCAATGTCGGGCCTAGTGCCTAACATAAGGTACAGAAGGGACCGAATAACCGTCTGGAAACGGGAGCGGAGTTCCGCATCAACAGGCTCTGTATTTTTGGCGGCATAGTAGCCAGCCGGCAGTGGGGTGCTTGCGGACTTTGCATTGAGCATGCCACAGCGTTCAATGACCTTTTGGAGGTACGCGCATTGGTCCAAGTGGATAGCACGACCCTTGCGAGTGATTCGCATTCGGAGGAACTCCTTAGGTTCTCCAAGGTCTCTGCACTCCCATTTGTGCATGAACTGTGCTTTGATGGCATCAACAACAGCCTTGTTAGGGCCGCAGAATAAAGCGTTGTCAACGTAGATAATACCGATGACGATGTTGGTGCCTTTCTTCTTGTAGAAGAAGATGCCTGCTTCAGACTTAAGGTGCTCAAACCCGAGCTCTTTGAGAGACTCATCGAGTGTGCGCCACCAAGCTAGGCCAGCCTGTTTGAGGCCATAGAGGGCACACCAAAGGCGGAGCACTTTGTGCTCTTGCCCGGGAACTGCGAACCCTTCGGGTTGTTCCATATAGATCTCTTCGTTGAGCTTGCCATACAAGTAGGCGCTCCGAACGTCGAGTCCAGTGATATACCAGTTTTCAAGTGCGGTGAGTGCAAGCATGAGGCGCACTGTTTCAAAGCGCACGACTGGTGAGAAGACCTGGTCGAAATCTAATCCCTCAACCTGGGAGAAGCCTTTTGCTACTAAGCGGGTTTTCTTGCGGCCATCCGACTTCACGTCGAAGACCCATCGATTCTTTATGACCTTCCGGTCTCGGGGATGGTCAACTAGCTCAAAGACCTTGCGCTTTCGCAGCACGTCGAGCTCTTCTTGGCAAGCAAGTCGCCAGAGTTTCTGCTCAGCTTGGGGTAAGCGTGTTCAAATAAACCACAAAGGAGGACACTTGTGCCCAGTGTCAGAGACTGAAGAGAAAGGACTCTGGGCACGAAAATTTCAACTACACAAACAAAGCAAACAAGGAAAAACAGTGTAACACAAAAGCCACAAATCACCTGATCAACCTGGAAAGGAAACAGCTGAAGTAATCACAGGAAATGCGCAACAACAACACAACAAGAGTGCACAAACACTCAATATCAACACTCCCCCCTGATTGTGCATCTCTGCAAATCATCAACTCCCCCCAGATCCACCAAGTCCCAGCATATGACAGAACTCCCTCACCTTGGGTGTAGTCAACGGTTTGGTGAGCAAATCAGCAGCCTGTTGAGTGGTAGGGACGAATGAAGGTGTGATAGCCTGTTCCTGGACTGCATCTCGAAGCCAGTAGTAGCAAAGGTCCAGCTGCTTCATCCTGCCATGGTGTTCTGGGTTCTTAGCCACAGAAATCGCAGATTGGTTGTCAATGAGCAGAGAGGAGGCGCCAGGAAGGGGAATACCAAGCTCATGCATCAGATTGCGCATCCATTTGATCTCCTTGCCTGCCTGGACAGCTGCCATATACTCAGCTTCAGTAGTAGAGAGAGCAACGACGTTTTGCAGCTTAGAAGACCAGGAAACCGCACCAGTACCCATCTTGACCACATATCCACCAGTAGAGCGGCCAGTATCCTTGCATCCACCATGGTCTGCATCAGAGAAGGTGATAAAGGTCTCAGGTTGCGAGGGATCAGGAGAATAGGTGATAGAGTAGTCAAGGGTACCCTTAATATAGCGCAGGAGGTGTTTGACAGCGAGCCAGTGGGTCCAGCCAGGATTGGAGTTGAATCTAGCCAATACTCCGACAGTGTAGGCGATATCTGGACGAGTTGTGGTAGCAAGGTACATCAGAGCACCAACAGCACAGAGATAAGGAGTCTGACGCATAGTTTCGGCTTCCTGAGCGTTCTGGGGGCTCTGAGTGCGAGAGAGGCGAAGGCCAGGTTCCATGGGAGTGGAGATGGGCTTACAGTCAGCCATACCAAACCTGTCCAGGACATCGAGGCAATACTGCCTTTGGGAGAGTGAGATAGAGCGCTTGGAACGATCCCTGTCGATTTTGATGCCTAGCAGCTGAGTAGTAGGCCCCAGATCGCGGATTTTGAAGTGCTGGGTGAGCTGGGCGATGAAAGACTGGATGGCATGTTCAGATTTCGAGGCTAGAGTCATATCATCAACGAAAACAGGGAGAATAATGGTGATCACTGTCCTCCATCTCATCTGGTTCATCGAGCTGCGCAGGGGAGAGCTTCCACCACTCTCTAGGCTTCTGTCTGTTGCGCATAGGTAGTCTGGCACCGATTCCGACGGGACTAGATGGTCTGGGACGTGGTTGTGGGGATGGAGTGCGCACAGGAGGCGCAGGAGCTTCATCTGGAACAGCAGGGGGTTCTGGATTAGCAGGTAAAGGTATAGGCTCCCCCCCATGATCCAGTACCTCATTGCATTCGCTCTCAGAGTCCAGAGTCGCACCAGGGTTGTAGTAGTCAACAGGGGGCGAAGGTGGGACAACAGCAGGAGCAGTAGGGGGAGGCTGGGAGGGTAAGGGCGATCTTTTGGACATAGGGAAGTACCTTTCGTCGAAATCAGCCCTTTCAGAGATTAGAGTACGCTTGGAGGTAGGATTATAGAACTTCCAGCCTTTGTAACCCTCAGGATAGCTTAGAAAGACGCATTTCTCCATGTGGGACTCCAGAGGGCGCCTCTTGTCCTTCTGCACATGCACATAGGCAGTACAACCCCAAACTCGAAGGTGGGAGACATCAGGCTTGCACCCATGCCACAGTTCATAGGGAGTAGCATCCTTGATGGCCTCAGTAGGACACCTATTCCAGACATGGACTAAAGAGGCAAGACAGTCGCCCCAGAAACCTTTGGCAAGGCCAGACTCGTCCAACATCGCAGTAATCCGCTCGGATAGAACCCTATTAGCACGCTCTGCAACTCCATTCTGCTGGGGTCGATTCCTGACAGTATGCTGGCGAAGAATGCCACATTGGGTCGTGAAATCGATGAAGGCATTGCTCATATACTCCCCTCCCTTGTCATCGCGCAGGATCTTGATCTTTCGCTCGCTCTGGTTCTCAGCAAAGGCCTTGAACGTCTTGAAGGCCTCAAAAGCTTGGGACTTGGCCTTCAGAGGCATAACAGAGCGAAATCTCGAATAATCGTCGATGAAAGTGATCAAGTACCGATACCCAGACATGGAGAGGTGGCCTACGACGCTTGATTTGCGGCGTTACCACCCTTCTTAGTGCGCTTAGACTTCTGGGAAAGGTAGTTGGACTTAGCCTTGACCAGGTTCTGGCACTTATGGACACAGTGGTTCGAGTACTCGCAGAAAGAGCACGAAACAGAGGGGGGACACTTGCAAGTGCTGCCAGACGCGAATAGGACAGCCTCGGATGCAGTAGTCGACTCAGGACGTCGCATGCGCTGTAGTTCCTCCGCTAGGAAGGCCGCCTTGAGCCTGTCCTGCTCCAAGGACTGGAAGAGGAGCAAAGAAGATGCAAAGTGAGAGTATTCATCGCCTAAGGAGCGCACCATAGCCATGCAAATGAGCTCATTATCCAGGTCCTTCATGGTATAAGGGCTGGAGGCGTCCTTGGGGCGAAGCTGCTGGATCTTGGACATAGAGTCCTCAATCCTGGCGATGAGGGAGGTCAGGGACTCATCCTGCTTCTTCCTAATCGAAAAGAAGTCGTCCCAGGCATTGAAGCGGGCCCCAGGACGTTGTTGGAGGTGGAGGGACTCGAGGGTGGACCAGATCTGCGCAGGGTTGTCTTGGACAGCATCTATATGGGTCCTTTGTTCAGCAGGAAGCGATAGGTAGAGTTGTCCAGCAGCCTTGTCCGCTCTAAGGTCCCACTTAGCCTGGAGGTCAGACTGGGAGTCATCAGGGCGCTTCTCAGCACCACTAACAATAGTCCAGAGGCCTTTGGTACGCAGGAAGGCCTTCATTTCCCCCTTCCAGGTCGAGTAGTTGGAGGAGGAGAGTTTTGGGAAGGAGGGAGTCGAGGAACTGGTAGAATCGTCGGCCATGAGGACAGGAATGCGCTGAGTATGCTATGGGAGGAGAGGAGAGCGAGTTCTGAGGCTGGAACAGAGAGAAGGAGTGTGGAAATCGATGTAGCAGGAGTAAAAAGTCACGCAGGAGCAGGAAGGTGGTCTAAGAGATAGTCCTAAAGTTCCTGGAGCGCAGGGCTCATAACCTGTTCAAATAAACCACAAAGGAGGACACTTGTGCCCAGTGTCAGAGACTGAAGAGAAAGGACTCTGGGCACGAAAATTTCAACTACACAAACAAAGCAAACAAGGAAAAACAGTGTAACACAAAAGCCACAAATCACCTGATCAACCTGGAAAGGAAACAGCTGAAGTAATCACAGGAAATGCGCAACAACAACACAACAAGAGTGCACAAACACTCAATATCAACAAAGCGAGCAATGTCCTTATAGGACCAGTTGCGGACATGCACATCTTCCTCACTGGGCATTGCAGAGGTGTCGGGGAAACCACCAGGAACATGGTCTGGTGTGTCCGGTTGTGGGGGCCTAGGGGCCTCACCCACTGTTTCTCGCCATCGAGAGGCACTTTCAATATCCCGGAGTTGCTCAACAGGATGTCGCTGCTCACCATACACGTTACCGGGGCGCAATGGTGCTCTACGTTCACGTTGGGGGCGGGCAGGTATATTAACTGCAGGAGGTCGCGGCACATTTTGGCGGCATTCAGCTCAGCCAGGGCGCTGCGGTGCTGGAGGTGGCGTATGGGGAGGATTTATTTGATTAGGCTCTTCCTCAGGAGCCTCAGGTTCCTCGCGCTTTGGATCGTCATCCTGCGCTTGGGGATGTGGGTAGCCATGGTTGTGTTCCACATTGTCATCACTGTTGGTATCATCAGGGGAATTCCCTGGTCAATCAGTGGCTGGTTTCGGATTTACCCTTCTGAAAGGGTTCTCGAGAGGTTCGCACCTGTTCTTAGGGCAGCGAGGGAAATGACGCTCGTCAAAGACGGCGTGAGCAGCGGTAAACACTGCATTGGTGGAGCGCATAAACAAGAAGTTGTGCTCATTGCCAGGGGCAACACCGACATAAGTCATTAGCTCCGACTTGGGAGCCATCTTATTTGCTCGAGCCGAGGCTGGGAGGTAGACAAAGGCTCCACAGCCAAATACACGGAGGTGATCGATGTTAGGCATCTCCCCCTTAAGCATTTCATGGGGGGTGTGCCATCGCAGGCGAGCTACCGGAGTACGGTTGTAAAGGTGAGTTGCGTGAGCGAATGCAAATTCCCACCAGGAGTCAGGAATGCAGGCTTGGTGCCGCATAGACTCAGCTTTATCCATGAGAGTGCGCCCTAGACGCTCAGTGCGACCATTCTGCATGGGGGTTCTTGGAGCACTTTGGTATATTTTAATTCCTTTCTCAAGGAGTGCTCGATCAAATAGATTGGATTTATACTCTCCGCCGGCATCAGACATCCATCCAACAACGTGCGCATCATGTTGGATGTGCACCATTTCGAGGAAATCTTTGGCAGCCGTAATCGCTGCAGCTTTGGAGCAAAGAGGCATAGTCCAAGCATGAGAAGTGTAGTGATTGTAGAAGGTAATGACATATTTAAACTTCCGATACGACGTAACCGGAAAGGATTTGAGATCAGAGTGCACCAGCTCAAAGGGCTTGGAAGCACGTCTTTCGTTTTCTGGGAAAGCTCGATTGGGCATCTTGCCAAGAGCACATCCAGGGCAGACACAATCCTCGGTTGGAAAGTGAATCTCTGGGAAGCGCTGCGTATGCTTTTGTGCGCGTCGGAGTACTTCCTTCGAGGGGTGCCCAAATCTCTGGTGCATAATGTCATAATCGACTTTGCTCACGGAGGCAATATAGTTAGATCTAATTATCGGGATAGATCTAATCCCGAAAATGATGTTGCAATTGTCTTCTGGGTCTGGCCCAAACCATAGGCATTCAGCTTTATGGATGAGGCTAATGCCTCTCTTATCGCCAGTGACTTTGTAGTTACGTTGGAGCATTTCGCCCATAGAAATGAGGCGTGCAGTAGCGCCTGGCATATGGAGCACTTGGGTGAGTGTAATGACTTTCTCATCCCCTGAGTTGTGGTCTAGGCACCGGAGTAATACCGTGCCAATGCCAGCAATTAGTGCTACACCATTAGCCGTCTTGGCGTAGTGCGCTCACTTTAGTGCATTATAGGAGGCGAAATCACCTATGTCACCAGTAAAGTGGCTGTTGATATTGAGTGTTTGTGCACTCTTGTGGTGTTGTGTGGCGCATTTGCAGTGATTACTTGAGGTGTTTCCTTTCCAGGTTGATCAGGTGATTTGTGGCTTTTGTGTTACACTGTTTTTCCTTGTTTGCTTTGTTTGTGTAGTTGAAATTTTCGTGCCCAGAGTCCTTTCTCTTCAGTCTCTGACACTGGGCACAAGGTCTGTAATCTGTAGCTCTCCTCATAATTCAGTCTCTGACACTGGGCACAAGAGTGCTATTTTGTGGATTATTTGAACAGTGGCGTGATACGCCAGAGTCTAAGAGCCAGAAGGCACCAGATAGTTTGCTATCGTCAACCATTTTTCCCTTACAGTCAGCACAGCGTGCATTATTCGAACACGAACAAATATATGCATTTCTCGAGGAGACACGACATGACAAATTGTAGTTACTACTCGCTATATACAGTGACGGCGTAAAGCGCACATGTAAAGGGAGCGTGTCAGTGTTGGTCAGCACGCATGCAGAAGGTACTTGCCTGAAAAGGCTGGCCTCCGCACCCATCGCCATCGACGTCATGTTGTAGCGGTCGAGGACCATCACATCGATTTCGTCGAACTCATCATCAGCAAAGGGTTCATCATCCCCCAAGGAGATGGCATCCTCCTCATACATTGTGATGCGCTCCTCAAGACGAGAGCGCTTCAGCGAGGAGGGACCAGCCTCGGGCTGGTCCAGGTTCGCACTCGCCATCGACACAACTTGGTTGAGGGTGCGGATGGTCTGGCAGGAGGGCTCTACCCCCAAGCAGTGTGCCAAGTTGAAGGCCTTAATAGTATTTGTGAATGCGGGGGGGCCATAGTGGGCAGCACCGGGAGTATGAGCCAAGGCGCGAGGGTCAACGGTGGGCTCTGGTCCATCGTAGTGGACGTAAGTAGTGAAGGCAGCCTGTTGGGCATTCTCGCGGCGAGCGCGAGCCTTCTTGCCGCCGCGTTGAGTGTGGCCTCCCTGTCCTTGGGCAGGAGCGTTTCTGCTCGCACCGCCGTTGGACCCACCTTGCTGCTGCTGCTGCCTCTGGGGCTGCTGCTGCTGCTGGGCGAACTTGGGGTCAGCTGGCTTGCGCTTCACAGCACTAAGCTTATTGGCCTGGGGGCCCTTACCACCGGCGCATGAAGAGGCACCTTTCTGCTCGAATGAGAGCGTGGCGGCCTTGACAATCCTGTCAGGCTTGAGGTTTTTGATCTCGTCCGGTGACGTTTGGCTAAGAATCTGAGCTACGACCTCCATAGTAGGAGGGAGCTTGCATAGAATGATCATTGCCTTGGTGATAGCCAGAGCGGGATGGGAGCCAGCAGGAATGGTAGTAGCCAGGAGCTTGCTAAGCTCAGCGTAGGCAGAGCCGATACTGGGGGCGCCAAAGTTCTTCTTCAGGTGGTCCCAGACTTCCTTGACGCTATCGAGGCTGGAGACGGTGACCTGAATCGAGGGGGCGAGGCGCAAGGTGATGTTACCGAGCACTCTCTCGGTGTTGTCGTCCCATTCCTTTCGGTCGTCGTGACCGTCAGCGGGTTGCGTCGTCAAATAAACGTACCATTGGCCTTGTGCCCAGAGGTAGGCCTGCATAGAGGTGTGCCACTGCTGCCATTTGGAGCCAGTGAACACGGGGACCATCTTGTCGAGAGCGCTAAACATGGTTAGAGTTTAAAAGTCCAGTCCAGTCCAGTTTTTTTGCCTTTTTTGGAAAAGGACTGGACTGGACCGCTTTTGGAAGCCTGGGAATGGTTCATGGACCGCTTAAAGACTGGTCCAAAGTGGTTGCAACCGGTTTTCAAAAAGACCGGTCCAAAACTGCTAAAAAAACCAGTCCAAACCACTAAAAAACCGGTTTTTTTTGCATTTTATTGATGTTTTTCACATCAAAGGTGTGTCAGATAGCATCTAAATACTATTTATAGACTGTAGTAATTATATACAAGTCATTATATATTTATTTGTGCCATATTTCATCCAAAAAGATCAGTTTTACACCCCTTAAGACCCACTGCAGGTCAAAATTAGCCTGTAATATAGGGGTTTTTATACCATATATGTATTGCTTACATAATGCGGTTGCAACCGGTTGCAACCAGTCTTTTTCATCATTCTCAAAAGTAGGCAACTGGCAACTGCAGTCCGGTTGCGACCAGTCCAGTCCAGTCCAGTCCAGTTTCTGGTCTTTTTGCGGTCCTATGGACTGGACTTTTAAACTTTAGACATGGTGATATTCTGTTTGGAGTCAATGGAGTCAGCAAGTGAATGCAACAGTGGACAAGCAAGAAAAGAAGAAACACCTGAGTGCTAGTGAAAGCACTTCTGTCAACAGCTAACTCATGACTAGTTCATGCCAGCGCAAGTCGTCGACGATGTTTGCCATGGTTGGCGCAAGTCATCGACGAACTTCGCCTGTGGCAGTACAGGTGCTCAACTAGGAGCTCACTGTCTGGCGCAAGTCGTCGACCGACTTCGCCTTGTGGCTGTGCAGGGGCTCAGCTAGGAGCTCACTGTGGTCCACAGCGTCAAGCTAGTTAAAGCGACGCTCAGGGAGCTGGAGCGCTGTCTGGTGAATCAAAATGATGAAATGGCTTCGCCAGCCCCCAATATGGCAGACAGGATGTCTGAGATGGCGACGGGTGATGGCCCAGTACCACTCTCACGAACATGACCTAAAATTGCTGTGAAACATCAGCATAAGTCAACTCAAAACATACCTCAGCCAAATGGACGTGTGAACGCCATCGTGCAGCACTCAAACGGGCACCCGAAGCCCAAAGTCCACTTACCCAGACGGCATAGACCACCACTCAAAGGGAAGAGGCATGTCCGTGCCACAAATGGCAACGCACACAGCTCGAGCAGGCACTCTATGCCCCAGAAGCTCGCTGCCAGCCTAAACGAGTCGGATACACTCATTACCATATCCACTGAGTCGGAGAAGTCACACAGTGGCAAAATACCGCAAGTATGCCTTGGCAGCATGCGTTGCCATGCAGATGATGAGAATGGCCCCAGGAATGAGACAGATGGCACTGAGAGCCATGCGGACACGTTGATTGGCCACAGAAATGCCCTGAGCATTGAGGTGGACACCCTGAATGTGTCAAACAACGCTGAAAGAGGTGGTATAAGTATTGGTGATGAACCAACCACTTACCTGGGTGCTGCAGACGCGAATCACACCGTCGACGAGATGGACGGCCTTGGGGGCCATGCAGATGTGTCAGATGGGCACACGGACACGTTAATGCCTGCAAACATGCCGGAAACCGTCAGCACACGCCCATTAGAGCTAGAAACCCCAAACTCACCTCCTGGAAGTGCTAGGGAATGCACAGAGCACCCAAATGGACTCAGAAACCATGCAGACACAACGAGTGGATGCACAGGCCTGCAAAGTGCTGCAAACGACATGTTAAAACCTAGAAATGCACCAAATATCATCAGCATACCCCAAACAAAGCCAAAACCGCCAGACTTACCTGGTGACGGCACCAGACTGGCTCTAAATGGGCCAAATGGCTGGGGAAGCCACACAGACGCATGGAGCTTACAGACAGACGCCCCAAGCATTCAAATGGGCACGAGAACGACTGCAAACAAAGTGCAGATTGTCAGAACGTGCCCAAACGACCCAAAATCGCCAAACCCACCTTCAAATTGAATGTTTGTGTTCAGACAGGCCAAGAGCAGAGACAAGGCGATTGCGTGACGAGCAGAGTGGTGACGTGGACGACACAACCAGCAACAGCAGCATTGACTCGAAACAAGTCAAAGCAGCGCTGCTAGCTGCAGGCAGTCAGCATACATGCTACAGGTCAAGAGCCCAAAGGAATGGCTCACCTGTGTCGTCCTGGCCACCCATCCAACCCGCAGACTGTCCATATGGACCTGCTAGACGTCAACGTTGACGCGGAAAGCTCAAGATCGAGTGAATAAACGACAAAAGCATCAGCCAAATGCCAAAAAGAGTCAAAACAACTCACCTAGGATGCACCTGCACTACACAGCCACCTGACATCCTGTCGAAACGTTGCAACAGGGTAGTTGGACTCATCTGACAATGCAATCGAATCAAATTCAAACCTACAAGAGTCAGCCAAGCACGGAACGGCGAAACGACTTACCTATGGCGCACACATGCCACGCAGCCATGCGGAAATCCTTTGAAATGTTTCCATAGGGTCCACACACCCATCTGTTGATGCGGGAGACCTACAATTGAGTGGATAAATGTCAGTCCAACACACAACAGTGAAATGGCCTACCTGAGACACAATCCAATTGTGCAGCCACGCAGGGATGACCTGCAACATTCCCATAGGGTCATTGGACCCAGGCGTCGATGTGGATGACTGAAAATGCGACCTACAAACATTAGTCGCAAGCACAAGGAGCAGAAACACTTACCAAGGGCTCTACAAGCCCATACTCCCCCTCCTACTCAATCCATCTGATCCCACACGATACTGGTCCATTGGAATTCTTCTATACAGCCTTCAGAGCTTGAAGAACGACCTGCAAAAAGGTTAGCCACGACGACAAGAAGTCTAATTGCATCAAATATGCACCTGAGTGCAAATGGATCAATGACATGCAACGTGTCCATTGCGACCACATGACTTACCAAATCTGGTAATGACACCGCAGTTGCACAAACCTTCGCAACAAAAGCCTCGGACTCTCGAGCAACGGACTACATTCATTTGGAATCATTAAGTACTCATTCTTTTGATCTTTAACACTTTCTTGATTTCATTTGTTATTTTTCTACTGTCCCTACTAACACATACTGTTTAAGGGAACATGTTGTAAATTAACCAGCACACATTACTAGGTACTGAGGTGCGTGACCATGTGACGCTTACATAAGCCCTCAGAGCACACATACACAGTAGTATTTCGTATTAGTCCCTCAGTAGCTTGAACATCCACTGAGGGTAAGTAGTCCTACACACTTATTTCTACACATACTCACTTGTAGTAGTTACTACAGGTACTACTCTAATACAGTAGCTTGAATATCTACTGAGGTTACTACAGGGTTACCAACTCTCTACCACAGCTTCTGTCCTCTAGGTCCACTGCAGCAACCCCCAACACACACTTTTTCCAAGAATCCAGTCCTTACCACACTTGCCTGTCTACCCTGTCTTGACGTGAGTTCTCCATGTACTCGATATATCTCCTACCTTGTATCATTTTCACCAGACCTGATCTAGTCCTAACTCCAGTCATCCCTTGTCCACTATTAGGTTGTTTACTTGTCACCGTATGTACTCGACCCTGGTTTCTACTTAGTATAAGTACCCTCTAGTTTACCTTGTACACCTCAGTCTGAAATCAACCATAGTCTCTACTCCAGTTCTTGTCTGTCTCCGTCTCTGTCTCTGACTCCTCTTGACTGGGACCTACACAAGGGATCAATGCTCGTTATCCTTAGTCATTGAATCCGAACAGTCACCAACTCCGGCTGGACTAATCCCTTGTCCAGCCCTCTGATCTCTTCCTTTGACCATTTCCATCTGGACTTGACTGGACCTCTTACCAAAGTAGACCCGGACTTGACACACTGGAACACATATCTGATGCCATTAAGTCATTGTTTTGAGTTATGGTGCATGTCTGTGAGTTTAGGATCATTCCTCCAGCCTATGGGACATGTAACTGGTCCCTAGTACATGCAACCAGTCCCTGGCACATTACACCAGTCACAGGAACATCACATCAGGCCCTGTAACACACACCAGTAGCTATTGAGTGATGTTATTAAATTATGGTGCATGTCTGTGAGTTTAGGATCATTCCTCCAGCCTATGGGACATGCAACCAGTCCCTTGTACATGCAACCGGTCCCTGGCACGTTACACCGGTCACAGGAACATCACATCAGGCTCTGTAATATTGGATCAGGCTCTGGAACACACATCCAAAGCAATTCAATGATGGTTGTGAGTTAAGGTGCATGTCTATGCATTCAGGATTATTCCTCCAGCCTAGTATGGCATATGCAACCTGTCTTTGTAACATGACATTGTAATATGGATATTCAAATGGTGTTTAGAACATATCACTATGCAACACAATAGTCATATAATTGTTGTGTACTATGCACTGGCCATGTTTTAAGTGAAATCCATTGCAATCATTCAAGGGGACAAAT
Organism: Scleroderma bovista; assembly: GCA_037178675.1. Lineage (NCBI taxonomy): Eukaryota > Fungi > Basidiomycota > Agaricomycetes > Boletales > Sclerodermataceae > Scleroderma > Scleroderma bovista. The sequence continues at coordinate 18,216 of JAYMGJ010000711.1, forward strand.
ATGATACAATACACTGCAAACACCACAAATTGTGAATGAATGACATGTTGGAAAGTGTATGTTCTGCATTAATCCTAGAAGCACCCTAGAGTACCTGTGGCCCAGTAGCTCAGTGGTTAGAGCACCTGGGTATATGCCAGGAGGTCCTGGGTTCAAATCCCGGCTTGGTCATATTTTCCTGTAGTTGTGCACTGCCTAAGCAACAGGGGGTTTAGTTAGCCTTGAGGTCACATGACCCAAATTTAACATGACATCACCGCCAGCATTGTCCATACCAACAATGACTTAATAATGCACCACCAACATGCATGAAATTACAATGATGACACTGAGTGCCACACCACAATGATGACCAAATAATGATTAAACACATCTGGTTTCAAAGCATCAGATGTGTGTTCCAGAAATTGGGTGGATTTTCCAGAGACTGGTTGGATGTGTCTTGTGGTAGTGGAAAGATCCTGAAATCATGGATAGACACTATGACACAATAACTATAGAAAGGTGGTGGTCTGCACAGGGAAGGTCTAGCCTGAAAGAAGGGAGAAGGAGAAGCTGTATGGTAACCTCAGTATGCTGGCAAACTACTATTATATTAGTATATACCTGTAGGTAACTACAAGGTATTAGTAGGTAGGAAAGTGGTTAGTAGGAATGTACTCACCCTCAGTATGCTGGCAAGCTACTGAGGGACTATGGTAATAGACTCTACTGTATGTGCGCTTTATGCTTATGTAAGTAAGTAAACAAACCATAACAGTTCTGTTTATCTCCAACAATAACATCACTTAATGAATGTTGGAGCATGTTCCAGATATCCATGTGATGTTCTAGAGGTTGGTTGCAAATTGTAAACCTCCAATATTCACAATGACCCACAGGGCTTTGAATACTGGAACAGAGACCAATTCACTGATGAATGGAGATGGCATATAACAATACCTAAACAGACAAGCTCAATGTTAGGGAAGAAAGGGACAAAGGGTGTTGACATGTACATATAATGAATGCAATTTGATATTAGCTACCCAGTGTGCACAGACCAAGAAACAAAAGCTCATAACATATATGCCTGGACTGGTTGCATGTGCCATAGGCCAGATGAATGATCCTAAACTCACAGACATGCACCATGATTTAATAACATCACTCAATAGCTACCAGTGTGTGTTACAAAGCCCGATGTGATGTTCCTGTCGCTGGTGGAATGTGCCAGGGACTGGTTCATCAGCAAGGTGACAATTTCTCTGACAGCACTTAGGTCCCTTAACAGTCTGAAATGGTCTGACATGACTTAACAGTCTGGGAGCATCTGGCATCAGACTGGGAGTTCTGGAATCAGACATTTAAGACCACTCCAGACCAGTCAGACCAGTCAGACCCCCCAGACAGTAATTAAGTCAGTCAGACACTTAAGACCACCCAGACCAGTCAGACCCCCCAGAGTGTCAAGACCAGTTCTTCACCAATCTGATCTCTATGAGGGTCCAGGGGGTCAGGGGTTGGCCTAGCGGTAAGACCGAGATGCTATGTAGTGTCATCGCACTTCCCAAGTAATAGGAAGGCCGACTGAGGATCTGACAGAGAGTCCGAGGGTAAACAGTCAACAACCAAGTACTTGTACAAGGATAGAGACAGAGAGCACGAAGAGAGAACAGATGAGAAGTATCTTATTTGATATTTGAACTGAAGCTACAACAGACCAAGTGTCTAAGGCCTAGTTTGGATGCCAAATGAAACAAGTTCGAAATTTGAAGTTTGGAATTCAACAGTCATGGGACTCCACCACGTGACAAGATAGTGGCTATGCATGCAGGCAGATTATCACGTAGGCTATTGTGTACTACCGTCAATCTGCTTTGCTCCATGGACAACCACAGTCAACAACTTCATTCTGGGCAACTTCAAGCTATTGTAGCTGATGTTGTGACCCATCATAGATGTTTACTTTTTCTTCTAGCCCTGGTCATGGCACAGATCACCCAACTCTGCTATCAAATCTTTGCTCCTACTACACGCATTCCTCACCATACATCCATCCTTTCGGGTGAAGCATGGGTTCTAGAGCTCATTACTGGACACCCCGACCGTATCAAGATTAATTTTGGCATCTCCGTTGAAACATTTTCGGCACTCGTACGTATCCTTCATGAGAACAGTTTTGTGGTATCAAAGAAGGGCATATCGGTGGAGGAGAAACTTGGAATCTTTTTGTACACCTGTGTTACTGGGCTCTCTTCACACCTCGTTGCCGAACAGTTCCAGCGTTCAATGGACACAATCACAAAGTATGTTGCCTTTACTCATCTACTGTTTTTAGTTGTCACATGGTCCTTGTTACCAGGTACTTCAAGAAGCTTGTACATTTCTTCTCCTCCCCCGATTTTTACAACACTCAAGTCCGCTTCCCCACATCACATACACCAATATCAGACAAGATCACCAAGGACCCTCATTTCAAATTTTTTGACAAATGCATCGGCGCTTTGGATGGTTCCCACATACGTGCCTTTACATCAACAGATGACCACCCGTTCATGCGCAATCATAAGGGCTATCTCTCACAGAATTGCCTCTTTGCTTGTGATTTCAGTTTTGATTTCATCTATGCGTTGTGTGGGTGGGATGGGTCAGTTTCTGACAGCGTGCTATGGAAGGATGCTGTACAAAATGGCCTCCAGGTACCTGCTGATAGGTATCTCCTTG